>JAPKLW010002074.1:0-62089 GCA_026898455.1 Plectranthus barbatus
AAAATCATATAAATAGAACACCCCAAAAATACTAACTGAACCAAATGGTTAAGATGGAGGGAGTATATAATTTACTTCTCATTCATGTAAAACACCATGGATTGCAAAACTAAATGTTACGTTTTGCATTTTAAAGCTTCTATATATAAACTAATTAATGCAAACTCGTTATTTTTGGTTTCTCAAAAACTAAAAAAATCATGGTCAAATCTTCTTCCACAATGGTGCTCCTATTTGGATTATTAATTTTAATAATTATTTTTATGAAAACAAAAATTAAGTATAACACAATTTACCGTAATTTAAGAATAAAAATTAAAACTTTATAAAAACATAAATTATGGTTATTAGTGAATCAATTTTAATAATTAAATCTTAGTTAAAAACTAAAAAATAATTACTAAAAAAATATTATATACTCTAAATGGGTGGGGAATGTGCTATAGGATTGAACTTAAGAAATTAATCTAAACTACAATAAATTAAAATTATAAAAACTATATTAAAAAATTAATAGTTTTAATAGTAAAACAGAGGATTTCATGTGCCATATACAAAATAAATTTAGGCAAAAACTTGTTCATTTGTGCGAGGCCATTTTTTTTAGACGATGAGACATATACTCCGTATAAGATATATCACAATTTAATAAATGATGAATTTCAACATAGTAAAATAATATATTACTGAATACATTATTTGCTATGATAAAATACATCATATATTTGTATAAAATTTTAATAAATGTCTCACAAAAAATATCTTGCAGGAGACTCAGCTCATATATTTATTATTGATTTCATTACACAGCCGGTTAGAGACATTTGCACAAGTCCATTTCATGAGTCTAGTTGTGTCCGACAATTTTCAAACATCATTTGCGATCAAATATAAAAGAACATTTTTAATGAACAAAAATATGCTTTTGTTCTGTATAATTATCTATATCATTACTATAATTGATGCTTTTGTCCATTGCAAATTATGATGTTTTTAGTTTTTCGATCGTATCCATCTTATTTAAAAAATTTATATTTAGAGTCTCGAAGTGATTGGACATAATACAGAATAAAGTTAAGAAAGATGAAAACAAAAATAAATACTTAGGAATAAAAAAATAAATATAATAACACCAGAATTTAACAAAGTTTTGTGTTGCGTAATTTCATACCTTTTATCAATATTTAATTAAACTCTTTTTTAGTACTAGTCTCACAATATATTGTAAATCATGCTTGAGCATATTGATAATTTAAATATATACAATATTATTAGAAAGACGACATGTAATATAGTACTCCCTCTATCTCGGATCATTAGTCTCATTTTTACCCAGCACAATAATCAATGTTTGTGAGTGTCGTGAAATTAATATTTTATTGATGTGTGAGGATTTTTTTTCCATTTTAGAAAATGAGACTAATATAACGGGACAGACAAAAATAAAAAATGAGACTAATAAGGCGGAACAGAGGGAATACTTAATAGTTAATATCAATTTATATTGAAAGGGTGATTATATTAGGTGCATGTCACGTTAATTAGGTGTGACTATTTATTTCCCTAACTAAATCGACATAAATTTTCAACGTAATAACTCGGACATTTGAAATAAAATTATATTTTTAGTCGATACTTGTGTACTTAATTTTATCTAGTTAGAAGTATCACTTTTTTTAGATTAAAAGTCGTTTCTTTAATTTCAAAAGTAACACTTTTTTTGTGCAACATTACTCAATAAAAGTTTGACAAAACTTACGTTAGGTAAGCTTAAATGGTTTATGCGAGTTTTAATAACTCTATTTGGGATAGGTGAATTCATTTAGGTATGGATAAAACCCGCCTAAACCGTTTAGGCGTGCCTAATGCAAGTTTTTGTCAAATCTTAATTGTTACAAATTTATAATTAATAACCTAAAAATAATTAGAAAAAAGGAAAAAAAATCATTTAAGAAATTAAAAGAGTAATGTAATAAATTAAAGCTTAGATTTATACATATTTTGGATAGAAATTGGAGAGGCAAGAATCGATCCAGAAAAAATTTCTATTTATCACAAAATAATCTGTTAATGTTTAAAAATGCCCTATTTTATAAAACATGTAATGAAAATACCCCTTTTTATAAACATATCCAAGAAATGCCCCAATGTACAATATCTGACATGTTTTTGTGTTTAAAAATGCAATCAAGACAATCATTTGGTGATGATTTGCATTTAATTAGGAGAAATTATTTTTTAAAACTTGATTGTGTTTAAAAAAAGAAAAAAAAATTAAAATTGGATCCCACCGGTTTTTGGCGGTGATGACCGGTCGGCACCGGTGATGACCGGTTCAGACCGGCGGTGCCGACCCAAAATTGCATTTTTCTATATATTTTTTTTTAAAAGGCGGTGATGACCGGTTTTTTACGATGCCTACCGGTCCATTTGCGGTGATGACCGGTTTGAACCGGTCTGCATCCCTTCCCCATTTTTTTTTTTTAATGCGGTGATGACCGGTTTTTTCACGATGCCTACCGGTCCATTAGCGGTGATGACCGGTTTTTTTACGATGCCTACCGTTTTTTTTTTTAATTGCAATTTTTTTAATTTATTGTATGAATAATGTAATTTTCAACAATAATTTAGGGCATTTTCATTTGATAAAGTTGTGTTGGATGAGTTGTTACTATAAATGTACAGTATTGGCAGGCTTGCTGATAGCCTTTTTTTGGACTAAATCAATGAACAATGAATTCAGTTGTTGAAAAATACAGTGAAATGCTCGTGAATACTGAATTCATTTGTTGAAAAATACAGTGAAATTGAAATTAATCATACGCAGAATTGATGTTACCTCACTGCAGTACACTGCACTGCACTAATCAATTCAATAATTTTACTTTTGCAGACTTTGAAATCATTCATTGAATATAGACCTAACTCTTTACTTTATATACTCTCATTCAGAAGAAAATTTTCATTCACCGCAGAAACCAAAAAAATTCTATCATCATTCTGTCATTCACATTTTCTCTGAACCCCTTTCGAACCCATTTTCAAGCAATTCAAATGGAGAATTGGTGCAACATGTTTTTGCACTATAATGACCATTTTGATCATTCGTGGCACTATATTGGTGGCCAAGAAATATTGATTTACCTATCAATGGCTAATATATCAATAGCTGCATTGAGAAGCACCATTCAGACGATTCTTGATGCAGAAGGTATTGGAGGTGAGTATAATATCTATTATACATCTCAGACTCAAAGTGGAAGAAATGGAGCATCATTGCTGACAGAGAATGCGGAGCTGCAACGACTCCTCAATTTTTACTCGGAGCCTGATATTTACATTATTATGAATCCCACAATCAACACTGGCGCTGGTACTTCTCAGCGGGAGCCATCCCCCTACATTCCGTTCGTATCCTCAGTCAGTCCTCCACCATATGCTCGATACAGTCCAACTGAATCAGAACTTCAGAGATTTACATCTTCTATGCATTTTGATATTAGTTCTGAAGGTGGTAGTCGGGGTTCACATATTCCTGACTTGAATGATGAGCTCCCTGAAGATCATAATGATGACGAGGAGGCCCACTTCATTCCTGAATACCACACAGGAACTGATGGTGGTGTGTTGGAAGAAGAAGCAGACGAAGAGGCTGATCTAGATTCATCCGGATCTGATTCTGATAATGAAGGTGAAAATTTCTTGAAGGATTGCACAATTGCAGAATTTTCTGCATGGATCAGATTAGCGGGAGGTATGAGTGCTTTTATTTCAAATCTTATGCCCACTAACCCCCTTTTAGAAGGTTGTCCAGTTCAAGGTGATATGAATAATTGGATAGTTCCAATTATGCCAGTGGATACGACCGAGGCACCTGTTGTGAGAGATGTGGCATCCATACTTGATCAGGAATTGAGTTTGGGTGCCATCTGTATCCCTCGCCCAACTGACCTTTCTCTAGCATCAGTACGGTTACCACATCGCGCTGAGTTGATCAAATCTGTGACTACTCGGGTAATATGAGGAATAACTCTATCTGTCAATGCATTGTTCACTGCAACGTCAACCGCCCTTTGCACCGCAGCGTCAACTACCTCAGTAACTATATTCCGAAGCCTATCCATAAAGGAACGAGATGGCCGGAATCTCCTAGACTCACTTGACTCTCCACTAGATGAAGTCCTATCCCTCCTCGAACGAGTGCGCCTATGTGATGCTCTCGAGCTCTGCCCTTGAGAATGAGATTGTGCCCCAAAACCTCCCTGATCACCACCCTGATCACCGTGATCACCTCCCTCATCACCCCCATCAGCACCCTCATCAGCACCCTCATCACCACCCTGATCACGACCCTCATCACCACCCTGATCATGACCCTCATCACCACCCCTTTGTCCTCCAGACCCCTGTCCTATAGAAATGCTCTGTGATCGACGATCACCTCTCTGTCCAACAGGACGTACTGGATTTTCTGGTCGTCGGAAGTTAACACTTAGGGACTCCTCCGACTGAGAAGAAGTGTAGTAGAAAAGATCTTGTTCATACGGAAATGGGATTAGGTTGGCGAAAACTTGAATCTACAATAAAATAAAAGACAATTAGAAAATTTGTTAGTTTACAAATAAGTAATTTAGATAAATGCAATACCTGTGCACGAGCAAACCAGGCTTGCCAATCAATCGTAGCTGGCCTTGTAAACTTCCACTTCATAAATCGGGGAATTAGAGCAGGATTCTCTAAAATGGCACAACTACCACCCAAGTCCGGAATGGCCTCATAGGCCCAAACCTACAATAGATTTGTTTGAATTATAACTCATCAACTTTACATATTTACTAAATACATAAAAAAATAAATTATACCTGCAAAATCCAAATAGGACCGCCCAAATGAAGAGTCCCTTTTGCTTCTACCCTCGTGTGAGCCTGCTCTAAATAGTATGATAAAGACTTAAACGCATATGCTCCCCACGGAAATTGGTTCCAACTAGTCCAATTATCTACCAAAACAAAGACCCAACTCTCGATCTTACGTTTTTCAGAAAACCCTAACACAAAGCTCCATATGGCTAATATGTTGGCCACTCTCAAATACAATTCATGATTATTCTGGTGAACTAAACCAGCCTTAAATTTGTTTAATAACTGCTTAGCTGTGATAGATTGACCATTACAGAACAACCTATACACCGACGAATCAGAAGGATCATGATCAGCACATGGATCAAAATGAGTGGGTCCAAATGTCAAACCGGTCACTAGTGCAAACTCACCCACCCCTAAAGAAATAGTCTGCCCACCAATATGAAACCATAAAGCTTTTGGGTCGGGACTTGTAATTTGGTAACTTAACAGTTGCAGTAATGGCTGCGAGGCACTAGGTCCATTTTTTTTCCACATTAACAAATTTTCAAATGGGCCATTCATAAAACTAGTCACCAAATTATCACCCCCTATTGCATACAACGTGTCACTAATTGTCTCTATTGTCGTAACCTTAGTGCATAAATTAATCTTACAAGTAACATTACGTAAAGCGGGTCTAATAAATTCAACCTGCACAAATATGGATCAAATCTTAAAATAATTTTCAATAATCACATAATATAAAAAATAAAAATAAATTCTAATAGAAATTAACAATAAATGACATAGTTACTTCAACCAATTTTCAACCAATTTCAACATGAAATAATTATCATTTTCTATCTACTACAACACAACACCCTATATACAACCAATTTGAAGACAATTTCAATTGAAGTACATTAATTGACAATATAAAGTAATACAAAATAAATAATAGGCTAGATCAAAATTCGATAAATGCAAACAATATCTCACAAATTCATAGCATAAAAAATCCATAAGCAAAAATTCAAGATGGAAATAAAAAAAAAACAATATCATGCTCCACATTTTTCAACTCATAAGCACTCAACCACAAAGATAAAAAAATAATTAAGCAAACCAACTTACCTGATCCGCCATTTGCTATGAGTTAAGATGATAATGAAGAAGGAGAAAAAAAAAATGAAGGGTGAAGAGAGGTGCCGACGAGGAGAAGGGGGGTTTCAGCAAAAATGATGAAGAGGAATGGGGAAGAGAGGTGCCGACTTGGAACAAAAATTGAGAAAGTAGGGTAAAATAATAAAGTTGGTCAAACTTTGGGTATTGAAATTAATTCAAGTCATCACCGGTCGGGACCGTGCCTGACACGGTCGGCATCGTCGGCCGGTCCCGACCAACTCAATTTTTTTTTTTTTTTTTATCGCATCAAATAATTTTTGGTTATTTTGTGGTAGTCATCGGTCGGCATTGAGTGAAAATTTGAAATTTTACAACTTTTTCAGAAAAGTTGTCAACAATATTCGAAAACATGTCAGAAAAATGTCCTTTGGGGTATTTTTTGGATGATTTCATAAGATGGGGCATTTTTTAGATTGAAGATAAGGAAATGGGGTATTTCAGATTTTTTCTCAAAAATAATTGAGAAATGAGAAAATTATTTGATTATATTTATCACGTTCTTCAAGAAAACTGACAAATATATTTTAATAATGTAATAATACATAATTAAGTAATGTGATAAAATCAAGTAATTTTTTATTTTTTACAGGAATTTTTCTCACATAATTTTATCCCTAAAAAGTTGGATGTGATTTGTTGGGGAGACTTTTCTAACACAAGACTGATTCACAAAAATTGACTCTATCTCCACTCTCAACTTTGACGTGTAAGAAACTTCCAAAATTTAGTTCAATGTTGACTCATTTACGTCACATTCATGGGTCTATAAAAATTTAAGGTGCGTTGATTTTATTGAATTTCCCTAAGCCCAAATTAATGTCATAAATTAATATATAAATCATAAATGGCTTCACTTCATTGGTGTAGTAATTCCTATCCTCTACTTTGATACCCACCTACGTAAATCCAATAAATATTTATGATGCATTTCAAAATTAACATTACCACAACCAACCTCTATCAATAAACATCACCACCATCCACAATGATATTTATAATTGTACGTTACGGTGTAAGCTATAATAACAAAATTAATAAATAACATAAAAATTAGAAATACCATTCACATATTATTATTATTGTTTATCTAAAAGTAACTCTATATAATTAGTAGAAGTATTACAAATTACTAGGAATTAGTTTATATCTCCACTTTTCAATATAACTCAAAACTATAAACTATTGATACGAGCAATTAAAATTTCGCACATTGAAATTTAATTGGATTGAATGTAATATCATATTAAAATTAATTTTTTTCATAAAAAACTGAGTTATATAGAAAATAATATATCAATCTTATAAAGTGGTTGACACCATTGCACGAGATATTTTAAGACCGACTTAAGTTACAAGAATACGTTGGAATCTACTCCTTCCGTCCCGTCATATTAGTTCTGATTTTCTTTTTCATTTGTCCTGTGACTCTCGTTAAATTAATCCTATTTCCAAAAAATAGAAAAGTAATTAATACTCACCAATAAATTATTAATTTTTCTTCCCCTAGATTATTGTGACAAAAATTAACGAGACTAATAATAAAGGATGAAGTGAGTATATATTTTATACTCCCTCCGTACTGGTCAAATTGTCTCATTTTGATCCGACACGATAATCAATATATGTGAGTGGTGGTAGAATGAATATTTTACTGATGAGTGTAAAAAATTTAATATTAAAAGAAAGTGGAATAATATCACAACGAAATGAAAAAATAGACAATTTATGTAAGACGGAAGGAGTATTTATTAAATAGAGTAAACATTAAAATATTAACAGCATAATAGGTGGAGTCTACGAAGAGAGCGACGTGGAACTGGCATGTGACCTTTGTCATTTTACTCATCCACCGTGGTGTTCTTAACCATGGTCGAGTTTTACTCATTTAATTTCGAAAACCAACTTGCCCGTTATCAGATTTCACCTAGGGCCCCCCTACTTCCGTGTTTTTATATATTTGACCACAAATGCATTAATATAACTGCAAACTGCCTCCTATAATCCTATTCCATCATCTAATAAATTACCATGTAAGTTTTACTTTTGCATTTTATTAATTTTTTGTGAGTATGAAGATCCTTTTAATTTATCATAATTTGAAAAGAAACAAAACACAATTATTTCATTTGAAAAGCTCCTACTCTTGGCGCATGAGGACCCTTTAGTTAAAAAATCTTTAAGTTAGTTGAAATGAAAATCGACTTTTCTAGTCAAATCAATATTGCTACATCCAGAAACTAATAAATTAGTGCAGACAAGACGCGTAATTAGAGGACTTAATCTTGGCGATTAGTAACGAAGTACAATTAATGTAATTAAACTTTCCCATAAAGTAGTTCACAAAATTAAATTACAAAAAGTAATCAACCATAACCCTAATTCTTCTAGAATGATAGGGGGCCACAAATGCAATTAATTAGAAGATTATGGAGGAGGTAAAAATCAAAACAGAAAAGGAAGCAAACAGCCCCACTACTATAACACACCCACCGCCCTCCGCCTTTATTTCCAGACCCTATAAATACATCGCACGAGTATAATCCGGTTTGCACGAATCAACACTCAAATTCACTTTCCAAAACAAAACCATCATCATCATCATCAAATTCAGTAAAAATGGCGGCTCATGTAGCTCGTAAATCAAGCGGACCAGGCATCCCAAGATTCAACCGCCACTCTTCCGCCTTCAACTCGCCCCGACACGCCTCCCTCTCCCCTTCACTCAGTTTCTCACTGGATGCTCCGAACCGGGCTACCTCCTTTTCCAGCCGGGCCGGTGCGGCTCCTCCGAGGAGGGCGTGTATGTGTTCGCCAACAAACCACCCCGGTTCTTTTCGGTGCAGCTTACACAAAGGGGCGTCCGGCCTAGTTTCGAATAACTCGCGAACCGGGAGCTCCAGCCGGCTTATTCTGCGGCGTTCCGCCATGAAGAATTCGCTGGTGAGGATGGGTACCGTGGAGAGGGATTTGGTGAAAAGGGCTCTAGCGGCTTTGATCCGTCCCTCCTCCCATCGCCAGCGCCGCCGCCGCGAGTTCCAGCCGCGTCCTAGCCGGCTATCGGCCATGTCCAAGGATTAAGTAACTGAATTTTAAGCAGAAAAAACACCATCCGAATATAACCCCACATTTTTTTTTATTACTTGGACAATATGTATATAGCAGAAATATTAATTAAATTCATTCATTGGCTATTCTGATTTCAAATATTTTTTTCAAATTCTTGAATTAGTCTTGCAGTCGAGAGTATTCCCTAAAATTTGCCCAATAATTAGGAGTATAATTAATTATTTCACTAACCTTTTGATCTCCGTTGCATTCAAACTAATTAGTACGTGTATTTATTTATAATTCTATATCTAATTCAATTGTTCATATGTAGAAATATATATTTTTAAAAATTTCCTTCATTTATATATATAGTGAACGTTACCAACCACACTACCATCCCTTCCGTCATCGGTCTTCTAGAAATCAAAAGTCAAAGGTTCCCAATTTGACTGCAAATTACAAAATTAGGTGTGACTACAATCACTATAAATGATTTACAGTCATAATCAACACCAACACAAAAGTATATGTAACAAATTTATTTAGATATAATCTAGAATAAAATTTAATTTCTTCAAAATAATAACTACCCCCACTCCTGCAATGAAACCCTTATTTACCCCAATTCTTTCTTCTATATTACTCTCCACCGGAATTCCAATTTCGCCCAGCCCGAACGCCTAGTCAACAACTCGCATACGGCGTCGTTTATGCTACGCAACTCCAACATTGTGGCGTTGAGATCGGGATTTGGGAGTATATATTGACTAAAGTGAGGATTTTAAATGAATTAATGAAGGGCTTTCGT
The DNA here is from genome assembly GCA_026898455.1 of Plectranthus barbatus. NCBI lineage: Eukaryota > Viridiplantae > Streptophyta > Magnoliopsida > Lamiales > Lamiaceae > Plectranthus > Plectranthus barbatus. Next base: position 9,886 of record JAPKLW010002074.1, read on the forward strand.
TTTGTTGGAGCTGTGTGACAGAAGAAGGAACCATTGAATTAAAATTTTATATTTTATACATGAGATTCACTATTAAATTACTTTTAAGGGATAAGGGTCAATTTAACCCAACTATTTTGACCGGATCAATTTAGTCTCTGCTTGACTATTTGGTTCAACTAAACCCTTTAACTTTTAAAAATAACACAATTTAACCCCTCAACTAAAAAATGACTGTTTTATTCTAATTAAGAAAGAATACATATTTGCTTTATAATTATTTTATCGTAATCTTTTAATTATATATTGTTTTTATACCTAATTATATTTATTTATATTTTAACTTTGTAAAAGTAAAAATCCTTATTATAATAAGAATATTTAAAGAATAAAAATCTATTATACAAGTAAATTTAATTTAAATAACTAAACTTAATAAGAATTGCCGATGGTTTATGATAAAAAGACTTATTTATTCATCTATTAGATTTATATTTAATTATTAAATCTAATTATACACCCATAAATTGTTGTATTTTAATTGATACTTAAATAAAGCAAAATAATTTCAGCATAAAAAACCCATCGGCCTTTTAAACTAGTTTTAATAGATAAATCTTTTTTTAATAAAAAAAATTGATTTATTACATCTATTAGATTTATATTTAATTATTAAACTAATTTAGACATAAATATTTTTATTATAAACTATCAGACATATAAATAAATATTTTTATTATTAAATTAGATTGCCGGCAATTCTTATTTATTTTATTTATTAATATATGTATTTATTATTTAAATATTTTTATTATAATATGTATCTTTATTTATAAAAATAAAAAATATAAATACAAAATATCTTAGTATAAAAATAATAAATAATTTAAAAATTATAATAAAATCATAAAGCAAATATATATTATCTCTCTTAAATATGGTAAAGCAGTCATTTTTTAGTTGAGGGCTTGAGGGGTTAAATTGAGTCATTTTTAAAAGTTAAAACACTTAATTGAGCTAAATAGTCAAGTAAGAATTAAATTAACAAGTCAAAATAGTCGAAGGGTTAAATTCACCATTTATCCCTAATTTTAAAGACTATGAAATTACTTTAAATAAATAAATAGTATCATGTCAATCTAGAGTGAGATATATATATTTTTTATGTTCTATATACCATCTAATTATTATTAATAATTAACTAGACTTTCTATATATATAAACATAAAATATTTAAAGCACATCTCAATAACGTCACTCACTTTCCCTTTTTATTGAAATACAGAGAGAATGGCAAACATTAATTTTTTTTTTATTTAGAAAATAATGGTGAATTAGAACTCGACCTTGAAATTGTGTATAATTTATATAATCTTATTTACCATTCAAAAAGTTGATAGTTTTTTTTTTTCGTAATTGTAGATTTGATTTACAAATGCTAATTATAGACATAATTAAAAGTGGAAGATTGGTAACAAATATCAATACTATGTAACTGATGCCTAACAGATCCTAACCAACATTTAACTGCTAATCAGTTTTAACTAACTTACTAATTAAACTCTTTAAAAACTGCTTCCATCTTTAAGTTTTTTCAGAAAATATAAATGAATTCCTGAGTATTTTTATTCTATGATATTTATTACATATATACTCCCTCCGTCCCGCCAGATTAGTCCATATTTCCATTTTTGTCTGTCCCACCAGATTAGTCCACTTTCCTAAAATAAAAAAAAATCTCCTCACATCAATAAAATATTAATTCTCACTACACTCACAAACAATGGTTTCTGTGCCGAAATCAAACTGGACTAATCTAATGGGACGGAGGGAGTATAAATTAAGTCAAAGATGGGCAAAATTGTCATCTTAAAAAAATGAAAATAACAAACTTAATAATATATTTCGCATTTTTTATATGTAACGAATTAGGGAGCCACCACATTTCAGCTCCAAATATTCGGTTTGCTACGCCAATTTTAATGAACCATGCAAACCTCCATATTTATAGTATTATTTCTCTTCTGCGTAATATTTTTGTGAACACATTTTACCAGAAATATTTTTTTAATGTTTTTTTTCTTAATATTAAAAAATCTTACTTGAAGATCTATATTTTATTTTTTATTATTTGTGTTTTCTTGAAAAAGGAATTACTTTTCCCATTCCGAAGGAGATCTAGCGTTCCAAAATTGTATTTCAATCTGCTATACCAAATTTTCCAATGACTATATTTTTGAGGTTTCCGTAAATCTTTCTCCCTATTTTAGTTGGCACTAATCATTATCCAAAATACGTGTAACAACACCATGCAAATAGTTAGGCTCGTAAATTAAATTATACGGGTCTTTATTCCATATAGTTTATTGATATTGTATAATGGGGTTCATTAACTTATATATTATAATTAAATTTGTCTATTATAAAATATTTTTTGTTTACGAACTTAAAAAAGCTTGATTATAACGTAAAAAATAAGAGATGTAAAAAAAAAAAAAAAAGGTACAAAAGCCACATCACTGCATTGCAGGGTGAGAAAAATTGGGTGTCGTCTCGTTCCATGTATTCATCTCTCACTGCAACTGCTCCCTTTCTCCACATAATTCTTTTCAACTCTTCGGAAGGTTTTAACAAACAACATGGCGTCTGTGAGACTCCGCATTCGGCATCCGTGGGTTTGGCACTGCTGCAATTCCATGTGGGAGCAGATAGCGGGCGGCACTCGGCAACCGTGGTTTGGGCTCGGCACTTCCATATGGGTGCAAATAGCGGGCGGCAACGCCTACACTTTCCCTCTCTATTCCCACTCGCTTAAATCCGTACTGGGCTTCAACCAAAGCCAACTGACTATGCTGGGCGTGGCCAATGACATTGGCGAGAACGTCGGCCTTTTGCCGGGATACGCCTGCAACATAGTTCCGCCGTGGTTTGTTCTTTTAGTCGGCGCTTTTTCTTGTTTCTTCGGTTATGGGGTTATTTGGCTCATCTTGAACCGGACCATCGTTTCCTTGCCGTACCCGGTGGTAAGTTTCTTCGCTCATGTATGTTTTGAAGAACATGGTAGTGTAGTATGTTGATATTTATTGGTTGGTGTTTAAATGAGTTCTTACTTCTTAGCTATTAATCTATAACTTTTGGAATTCCCAAATAGCACGAGCCCTATGATTCAAGAGCCCTCGGAAATATTTATCTCACGTATACGTAGTGAAAGACGAAATAGACACTAGATGCCGTTTCATCAAGTGAGACTTATGCTCAGATCATCTAGAAATGATGGGCTATACTGTTCACATACTCGTACATGAATCTTTGTTCGCTTTATTTTTACTTTTCATCATTGTCAGCATATGATGGCATTCTTGGCGAATATGCGTGTTTCTTGAAGTATTAATTAGTACCATAACATGTTCATTGATTCGCTGGTGGATGATTTCAAGTATTCTTAGGCAGGTGGAAGACTGGCTGAGATGGTCGTTGGTGTAGTTCTGTGTTTTTGCTTCAGAGATAGATATGAAGCAGCTTGTTGAAGTTTGGTGCAGTTATAAAATCTTGGCATCTTCGTTATGTACGAGTGTGATAAGTATTTTGAACTTTCATTCGATGTGCTCTGCTCATTTATTTGTCCATATATTCTACTCATACGATGTTCGGAGTTACAAATATATATAATCACCATGTAAATTTCAGTGGATCGCTTTCTTGATTAATGTGCCCCTTCATGTATGATATATCACTTTATCTGAGGCATCCGGTGATGAATTATGCTAGCAAGTGAATTACTGTTGTGAAGTATCTCTGGTAATGCCTGAATATACTTGGTACTTCATCTGACTTGCGAAATTGTTTGTATGCAGTTATGGTTGGCATTATGTGTTGCAGCAAACAGTAATGCTTGGTTCACCACAGCCGTTCTTGTTACGAATATGAGAAACTTCCCTCGGAGTAGGGGCATTGTTGCTGGTATTCTCAAAGGCTATGGAGGGCTCAGTGCTGCTGTGTATACTCAAATTTACAGTGTTTTACTTGGCAACTCTTCCTCTATGCTACTGTTGTTCCTCACTGCTGTAGTTCCCACAGTTTGTGTTTTGCTGATGTGTTCTGTGAGGCCTAGTACCCCGGCAACTGGAGAAGATCCTTGGGAAAAAGGCCATTTTCGTTTCATTCAATTTGCTAGTGTAAAGCTTGGCATACATGTTCTTACATCCACCATTCTGGATGATGTCTTCTCTCTGAGTACTCCTGTCGCTTATTCTTTTCTGCTTGTTACCGTACTTCTTCTCATGGCTCCACTTGCTATACCTGTCAAGATGAGTTTCTACCCGTCCGACCGCAGCATGCCTGCTCTGCCTAGCCAAGATACCAGCATTACCCAACCACTCATTGAGGAGGCCTCGTCACTAGCAGTAGAGACTTCTAGTACAGAACCACTCCTTGAGCCCTCATCACCAGCAGTAGATACTGCTAGAGCAGAACCACTCATTGAGCCTTCATCATCAGCAGTAGATACTTCTAGCGCAGAACCACTCCTTGAGCCCTCATCATTAGCAGTAGATACCGCTATTTCAGAAATAGCACTCGAGCCTTCCTCATTAGCAGTAGATACCAATACTGCAGAAGTAGTAATTGAGTCCTTCTCATCAGCAGTAGATAGTTTTAGTGCAGAACCACGCAATGAGCCCTCCTCACCAGCAGTGAGCCCTTATGATATTAACATGCTTATTGCCGTGGGAGAAGGTGCAGTAAGGAGGAGGAGGAGGCCTAGGAGAGGGGAAGATTTCACGTTTGCTGAAGCAGTGGTGAAAGCTGATTTCTGGCTCCTTTTCTTTGTGTACTTTGCTGGAGTTGGCTCCGGCGTCAGTGTTCTCAACAATCTGGCACAAATAGGAATAGCTCAACACATGCATAACACAAAGCTCCTCTTATCCCTCTTCAGCTTCTTTAATTTTGTTGGTCGCCTTGGCGGAGGCATGATCTCTGAATATTATGTCAGGTTAGCCTACACCTTATCACTACTACTACTACTCAGCTTAACTATTATGTTTTGTTAGAATAATGCTCTGAAACAAAATCTCACTTGCAGAAAAGAAGCAATCCCAAGGACCACATTGATGTCAGGGGCACAAATAGTAATGGGGATGACTTACATTCTGTTCGCCACAGCTATTCCTGGTACTCTTCATGCGGCAACTTGCTTGCTTGGTATCTGCTACGGTTGCCAATTTTCTACCATGGTCCCTACTGCTTCTGAACTATTTGGCCTCAAGAACTTTGGTTTGATATTCAATTTCATCTCCCTGGGAAATCCACTGGGTGCATATCTGTTCTCGAATGTTCTTGCTGGATATCAATATGATATTGAGGCAGCAAAGCAAAAATCCACTACTTGCTTGGGTCCAGATTGTTTTAGGTTAACGTTCTTTGTCCTGGCTGGAGTCTGTTTTTTTGGTGTGATTTTTAGCCTCGTTTTGACGATTAGGATTACTCCGGTTTACAGAAGGCTTTACGGCTCCACCAGACCGGAAAGCTCACAACACAGTGACAGTGCCGCCGCCACCCCTGCTGATCCACTACACAACCCATTGATTGATTGATATTCTTTGATGTTCTTGTGTTAGAAATCATGCATTGTTTGCTGAATTTTACTGCTTTATGCCAATGAAGGTTTGATGATATAATCTTCGTCTTCATAATTAAGATACAAACTTTTATGGGGCGATCTAATATCCCAATAACCATCTGGTTTTCATGAGAAAGATGAGAAATTTACAGAAACACAAAGCACCCACCTCAAATCCAATGCAAAACACACACACACACAATTAAAAAAAAAGGGAAAAGAAAAGAAAAAAAAAAAATCTCAGAAAATGCAATCTTTAAGTAGGTTTCATATCTTGAAACATTATAGACCAGAGCGATTGCGCTCCATCATGATCATCACCTATATGCATTTCACTTCTATAGTAGCCCACTTTCGGGCTGAGCCCGAGCCTTTCGATTGGCCCGGATACATTCGGGCTTCTACAAGGTTTCCCAACCATCGGGCTCCAATTCGGGTACAGAAGCCTCTCATTCATCTTTGCATCCAACGGCCCAGACACGCTCTGACACTTACCAGCCGCCATTAACTTCTCCTGCAGCGGCCCCGACCAAATCATATTCCTACCCGTCAGCTGGTTTTCGCCTCCGCCGCTGATCCTCCGGAGCGCGCCGCTCCACTGGTTCCGATACGGAGACATTTCGGCCGGCGAGGAGAAGCGGGTGGTTGCATTCTTTTGAAAGCCGAGCTTGCTGATGTTGCGAGCAAAGAGCTTCTTGGTCTTGTCGATGGCGAGAACGAGGCGGGAGAGGCCGTTTCTGGCCCTCCCGCCAACCTCCTTCCTGCAGAGCTTGAGTATCTCGAGGCGGTGCTTGGCGACGGAGATGCCGATGCTCTGCAGAAAGTCGTGGTTGAAGTAAGGGAGGTCGTCTTCTTGGAGCTCGTTCCGCACCAACGTCAGACCGTAGTCGTATATCAACGCCGCATCCAGATTTGTTTTCGATAACCATGCGTACCAATCCATGGCTGCTGCTGCTGCTTCTGCGTCCGCTTCTGCTTCCGCTTCCGCTTCCCTCACTTTCTTTCTTATGTGGGAGATATGGTTTTTTTTTTTAGGCCAAGTGTGGTGTAGAATTTGGAAAGTTGTATATATATAGGATAAGGCCTGCCTCTGCTTTTTCCAACGACTTCTATTACCATATTTTTCAATTACTTATACACAAAGCCAAATTTAATAAGTTTAGGTTTGATAAAAACTCGGAATACAGTGGTTAAGTGTTTTTATTATGATTTAATATAGATTATTTCAAGATTTGAGTTCATGATTTTTACATTATGTATCGGTTGAATCAATCCATCAGTGATATGAAAACACAATAATACTAAATATACTGATGGAAGTATTAAATTAGGATTATAATCCATAGAAATATAGGTCGGCTGGGCTCATGGAATGGAATTAAGAGATGCATGAATGCGGTGGGTAAGGCGTTAGATGAGCATTTTAATTACTTTATTTTCTCTCACTTAATGGAATTCAAATGGTAGTTGGGGGATCATGAAAACATTGTCCTCTTAAATTGGACTTATGTCCTTTTTATTTTCTCTTATAATTTTTTGGGATTTTAATTAATCTGTGTTAGGTTAGGTATGTGTTTTGCTGAATTCTACAGTGAAATTATAATCACGGGATTTGTGCTGAATGTGGGCTACTATTATTATATTGCTTATGATTTATATATATTTTTTAATACCATTGAGCCATTTATATAAGTTTAAATTTCATCAACCAAAAAAAACTAATATTGTATACCCCCACTACACAAATTGTTTGATTCAAAAAATGTGAATAGATGAATAAGAATTGACATGATTTCATGAGCATGTGATCCGGGAATTGTACGTATCTGAGAAAAACCGGTGGAGTGTTAATGATAATTAATTTGGTAATAAATAAGATCCCCACATTGAAATTGTACTCAACTACCTTTGTATAAGTGCTTAAATTTATAACTTATTTCTATAAATTTGGTTGAAATGCACATTTTGAGCTTAACAAATCATGATTAAATATCATTATTAGAAATTTAATCATAGTGTAATCATCACATGCATGATAAAACACAAGTTTGTTGATGATTTGATTCGGAGGGTGACCCCTACCATCCCCAACTACCACGTCCCCACTCCTAAATATCACATTACAAAACCGAAAAGATAGACCAGATTCATCTCATTAATATTTACGATGAAAAAGTATATTTTCATTCTTTCATACTTACGATTTTTTGTGTAAATTTTTTCTTTTTAATTGAGTTACGCTGAAGAGGAGGATTCGATACGGATAATAATGGACACATAATTTCCATGAAAACTTTACCATCACTAAAATATCCTTTTTTCTTTATTAGGCATATAAGAATCAAGCTTTTCAAAATTTTGACCTTAACAACGAGGGTACCCCAGGCCCAAAGTCTATTCATTTCTGCAGCCTCCAACCAAAATGCTGTACATACAGGTGATAACAGTAGACAATTTCATCATAGTCAAGCTAAGGCAGGTGTGATAGTAATGAATTGTGTCAGTTGAAACTTTATCCTTATTTTGTGGTATATTTGCACTAGACAAGGTGGAATTCGAAAAGGTGATGACTCTTATGGATGAAAGTTTCAGGTTCAGTGGAGGAAAGAAGTCTTCTTCTAGAGTGTTTTTTTTTTCACCCATGGGAGGAGAGAAGATTCCACATGTATAGAATGAGTTATGATCATTTTCTTTGGAAAATACTATATTGTGAGAAATTCAAGCTTCCAACTATTACTCAAGACAAGACTTATTAGCAGTGCCTATTAGGCAGGCACATATGCAGATATTAAATGCAAGTCAATAAAACAAACAAGTGATGCTGAAGCAGTCCAAGTGAAAATCCCACCATATCCTATTGTGGGACTCAAAAAACATGGCTACTTAATCAGCAAAACTTAAGCATGAGTTCAATCTAAACGACCAAGTCTTGTTCTAGTTAATACTAGAATCTGGAAAGGTAAGATTCATGGGACACCTGTAATATACTCTAAACTAACAACATGAAGAGACAGGGCTTCACTTGCTACCAGTAAATTAAAAGAGATAGTCCCTCCCTCCAAGTTTTTGGCATATGCTTCAAGGAAAGGCAATTCTAACGTAGTTCACTATCATATTTCTTGAGTTCCTGAGAGATAATTCTAACGTAGTTCAAACTCATGCTTCAACACAAGTTTTTATCGGCTCAAGTTATATAAATGAAGCATGATGTTCAAGATCACCGTTAAACATGTTACAAATACCCCATCAACACTTAAAGTCAGTAACTCAGTTTACAAGTGCCCCTTCCTTCCCACCAAGGCTTCCAAAGCTCCATCGACCATTTCAGGTCCAAACAAATCAATATTATGCATGTTACATGCTAAGATTTCTATACTTTCTTACACAAGGCCAGAAGCATAAGTGGAGTAAGTCAGCTAAGAAGAATCAGCATAGCATCAGCCAGATATTCCAATTGCATTTTTACAAATATCATTTTGGCGTGTGATGACATTAACACAAAAGAAAACACACTATGCAAAAGACAACCGGAAATGCGTTTTGAGATTTAGAGGTGTTGAACTTAAAAGCTACAAATTGCTACAAGATTAACTATCTTTGGCTTACCCGACTCAAGTGGGAAGCAAGTGCATCCCTAATTGTCTTCCCACTTTCACTGTCCTCTCCCTCAAATTCAAGAAACTCTCTCTCCTTATAACCCTCTGCATTTTCCTCCGACAATGTTTCATTCTCACTGCACTTGATGAGAAAATTGTGCAGTAAACAGCATGCGACAATGACAAAGGGAAAAGCCTCAATGCATTGTTCGTTCCATTTCCTTCCAACAAGCTTCCACCTTTTCTTGACCTTGGAGAAAGCCGTGCCTACCAACTCCATACCTTTACAATGCACCTCATTAAAAGCCGTTTCCGAAGAACCCAAATCCCTATTCTTGTCATTATACGGCGTCAGAAGCCAAGGAAGAAGCGGATAACAGGAATCACCCAGAATATATTGGGGAACTGAATTGCCAGAATCTAGTTGAAAAGATGGCCCTGTTAAATACTCTTTGGAGTCCTCAATCCCGGCGAAAATCTTCGATCTTTTCAACACATCTTCTGGTTTTAAGCACCCAGGCCAGCCAGCTGATACATCCAAGAATCTCCCTTCCGAGTCAACCAAAGCTTGAACTAATAAACACCCATTATCGCCCATCAAATCGCCTTCCAATTCAAACTTCTCAAGCCCCAAAACCCCGCAACAGTTGGGCAATGAGATCCAACCAAAGCCCACAATAATTCTGTTGATGTCCGAATTGAATTCAAACAAATGGCCAAGATTTTCCACAATGGCTCTGCAAACTGAATAAAATGCCCTACACGCAGTCCGGGATTCCAAGGAGAAACGGCGAGAAACTGCGGCGAATGATGCCGAATGAGATAATCTGAAAAGCGTCGCTGCGAGGGCGGCATTTGGGGGCAGCGGGTGGAGAGATGAGGTCAACGAGGGGGTGAGGAGGCGGAGGAGCAGAGTGAACGATGACCTAGAGAGGTTGAAGAATTGAACCCATCGGGGATCGTAATCGGGAGAAGTGGCGAGGAAGCGATCGAACCAGTTGAGTTGAGGTGGCGGGTCTGGCGATGGGGTGGGGGAAGGGGGTGTGGGGATGGAAACGAGAGAAAGGAGGTGGAAGAGAGAACGGGACGTGGAGGAGAGGAGTGACTCTAGGGTTAGGGTTTGAGAAGGTAAGAGTTGGAGGTCGTGGCGGACGAGGAAGGAGCGAACGGAGGAGGTTGCGGAGATTAGCGTGGAGATTGCCGTGGAGAGGTGGTTGTGGTGGCTGGATTCGGGTTGTTGGAGCTTGGATTGGGTCTTGGTTTTGAGTCTTTTCTTCTTGCCTTTCCGCCTGCTGCGGCGTCTATTGGTGGCTCCGCCGGCGGCGGTCATCGCTGCTGTATTTAAGATTTAATTTAAATTCCGCTTGAATCTTGAGTTTGGGAGTTTATGGTGGGTATTTATGTTTCAATATTTTATTTAAATTCTTTTATTACACATTAATATCGTTTCTCTTTCCATATACTAAAAAATAGTTAAGAAATCTTAAATAGTTAAATCTAACCCATCTCTCACCCCATATACGAAAATTTTTATTTTTAGAATAATTTAATATTTTGTTATAGAATATACAATCACAATCATATAAAAACATAAGAAAATTTTGTGTAGAATGAGAGCCACAAAAATTGCAAATGAAATGAAAAAAAAAAAAAAATCCACCACCACCGTAAACAAGAATAAAGGCTGCTAATTAACGACCATACCGATCTTTCCAAGCACAAATGGCCACCTCAAGTTTCTCCGCCACTGTGTCACGGTCGACCATCCGGCGGTGCTCCACCAACTTTCATCCGCTCCCGACCACTTCCGCCTCTTTCCTGGCTCCACCAAAGCACAAAACAAATAGTTTTTTGCGGCTGAGGACTACCGACCAATTGAAGTGGGCTGTTAGGCTTAGCGTTGCTCAAGAACAACTCCCGCCAAAGCCCACAACCTTTGACGCCCAACAATTGGTGGAATTCTTGTACCAGGATCTTCCCCACCTGTTTGATGACCAAGGAATCGATCCAACAGCGTACGACGAACAAGTGAAGTTTAGAGACCCCATTACGAAGCACGACTCCATTTCTGGGTATCTTTTTAACATTGCCATGCTAAGGAAGCTCTTCAATCCTGATTTCCAGTTGCATTGGGTTAAGCAGGTTTGTCTTTTACCTCCTTGGCTTGGTGAGACAGAGAGAGTTGAATTCTATTTTAACTTGTATTTGAGGATTTGATTACCAAGAGGGAATTGTTAATTTCTTAAGTTCGAACTTCTCTTATAAAGAAAGGCTTGTTCTGAAAAGTTTGCACTTAAAAAATGATGCAATGATATCTCTGTCTTCTGATAGATTGCAGAATTCCAAGAAACTTAGCTCTATTTATGTATGTCTTTGTATAAAAATATATATATAGAAGGAAATAAATCTAGGTGCACAGTAATAATCTGTTTTTGCCTTCTATCTTTTGCTATTACTGCTTAGCTGTGCTCAATAACAAAGCCATTTTCGAATTTCGCTGTTTGATAGATTGTGTTTGTGTAGACAGGACCTTATGAGATAACTACAAGGTGGACCATGGTCATGAAATTTGTTCTCTTACCTTGGAAACCCGAATTAGTTTTCACGGGTACTTCTGTTATGGGCATCAACCCTGAAACTATGAAATTCTGCAGCCATGTGGTAAGGTGTTGCCCTTTAGCCTGCAATGTATTTTGAATGCTAATAAGACATGCAGCTTATTGAAGTTCCTTTCTTTGTGAAGGACTACTGGGATTCTATTCAGAACAATGACTATTTTTCTGTAGAAGGGTTGCTGGATGTGGCAAAGCAGGTGCGTCAACAGAGAGTTTTACTACTCAATACTTCATGTGCTCAATTATGTCTACTCTATCCTTTCCTGACTTTCTGGGAAGTGTCAAATTGTGTAGCTGCGGGTTTACAAGACTCCGGACTTGGAAACTCCAAAATTTCAGATTCTGAAAAGAACTGCAAATTATGAGGTCCTACTTCTTTTCCTGTTTGATGCAAGTTCACAACTAGTTCTTCATTACTTCTAGAAAGATCCAAGCATTGTATTGAAATCAAGTCTGGTGAACATCTGCTGGTGTTTTGATATTTTCTTTAGACTAAGTGTGTATCTCTTGGATCATTTGAGATAAATTAGTGTATTGATAATTGTTTCAACTGTAGGTGAGGAAGTATGACCCGTTTATAGTTGTTGAAACAAGTGGCGACAAGTTGTCTGGTTCGAGTGGCTTTAATTCGGTTGCTGGGTAGGAGTTTTGTTACCTGGTTCGGTTGGATCATCTGTCCTTGCTCATGTGGATATTCTAATGTGATTTTCCATTGTCAAGGTATATATTTGGGAAGAATTCTGCTGCAGAGAAAATACCAATGACAACACCTGTATTTACTCAGTCACTCGACCCGGAAATCTCCAAAGTATCCATTCAAATAGTCCTTCCATCAGAAAAGGATATGGACAGGTGAACTTTGTTGATCTCCATCTCTCTTAATCCTCACTTTACTGAACGATCTCTTGCATGGTCTTGCAACAAAAATCAAGTTGAGAAACTCAACATAATGGAGAAGTTCTATATATATAAATGGTGTAAATATGTTGATGAATACATGCATGATACACAAGTTGTGTTTTGTATCAGTTTGCCAGCTCCAAATGAAGCAGAAATTAGCTTGAGGAAGGTGGAAGGAAGTATAGCTGCAGTGTCCAAATTCAGTGGTAAGCCAACTGAGGATATTGTTCGTGAGAAGGAACGACTCCTCAGACAAAATCTTGCAAGGGATGGTCTCAAGGCTAAAGAAGGTTGTTTGCTAGCACGCTACAACGATCCAGGGAGGACCTGGAGCTTCATAATGGTAAGTGACAGGAATCAGCATTTATATCATTTCCTCTTGTTCCATTGTTTTCGAGCATCCTGCTATGGTAGACTGATACTAGAAGCATAGTTTAGTATACACAGATTTCATGCACAAACCAAAACATGATCAGCTTTGATAGCTTTACATAGGGCAAACTGACCTTCATCAGACCCTCCAAAATGCTGTTGACTGGTTTTGTTCTTCCACATAAAACAAACAAAGATGGAAAACATGTTTTTATTTCTCCAATTTTCAATTGCATTGTTAAGAGTGGAAGACTAAATGTGGGCAGATTTGACTGTATTAGTTTCTGATTGTGTGTGTTTTTTCCCATGGAAGAGGAATGAAGTGCTGATATGGCTTCAAGAGTTTTCACTGGATCAGAGCTGAAAGATCTCCATTTTGTGTTGCTTACCACTCAGATATTTTATCTGGATTTCAGCTGATCAAATCTGAAACTTCTACAATCACTGTAAAAATTTTGATGATGAATGGAAAATATTTGGTAGTAGTGTTGTAGCCTTTGCCATGTTTCCTACATTAATCTCTCTTGTCATCAAAATTGAATGCAGGTTGGTTGATTGTCTTTCTCAGACATAGTCAACTATAATGGAAGTGATGCAATTATGTGTATAACTTCACTGAAATTGAAAAAGGAGAATTGATTCAATAAATATTTAAATGTTCATTATCTTATCACAAATCCTTAATCTAAGAAGAAGAAATATCCAGTGCTCTATTTTAAAAGTAAACTTGGAACATAATTTGTGTTTTAACAATATATTTTAAAAAGCTCATTTTGAACTTGATACGATATACCCACTCCAGATTTCGGCCACCCTTTGCATCAATTGGATACTTGATAATTGATATGGTCTTAAATCTTGCCTCCAATGGCGAAGCCTTCGACCTTATTGCAGTATAACATACAGCTCGAACGCCGTTTGTGCAGGTAAGATCGCCGAGGGCTTCTGTCCTTACTCCTGAACGGCGATATTTTTACACGTTCTGCGATCGCCCGTGAATGTATAAACTCGAATTTCTCCCTTCTTCGTTCAGTTATCCCTAATTTCTCAAGAACTCACGAACACACTCAAATTTTCTCATCAAATTACTTCTTGCACACAACACATCTTGTTAGTTCATTCCACACATTCAATCCCGTCACATTGTCACCAATTTGGTCCGATTGCTTCTGCATCCTAGCCCAGCAATCGAAAGGCCCTCAATTTCTAGGATTTCGATTTTTTTTTAATTCATTTTGCAGTTACTCTTCTGAATTCACTTAATGAGGCTCAGTGAGTTAAATTTTGCGATGGGTGAAGCATGCTTGCTTGGTTAGTTGAATATTTGAATGCTTGACTGGGTATGAATTATGAAACCAATTGCTGGACATTTTTAGTTGTTGATGGTTTGGTTTGAGCATTTGACTTGTTGAAATCATTTTGCTCTGAATTGGGTTGTAGCAGTGAACATGTTGATTCGTGATTTGAATTGACCGGTTTCACTTGCTCTCGAGGTCTTAATGAATGATTTGGTTGAAGTGTAACTTAGCACATACTACTACTACTACTGTTGGAGTGCTTAAATTCTCTCATTTTAAGTGCTGCTGTGTTGGAGTTTGGGGGATGATCATTGCCTCCTTACTGCTTTCATTTTGAGTCAGTTTAATTGCCTAATTGTCTTCCATTTCGAACATTGGTGGTGACTATTTATTTTTGAGTTTGCAGGGCAGATAAAAATGCCTCCGAGAAGAGCTACTGCTGACACAGAACCCGCCTACTACGGCATCGTGCTACCTGAAGCCACAGAGCTTAACAATTTAAATCGAGGGGTTGAGGCCACCAGATACATTGATATGGATGCCCTGCGCACCTTGGGACTCTACGACAGTGTGGCCTATCTATTCAACAACATTGGATGGGGTCCAATTCTAAATCTCTCTGATCCAACATACACAGGGGCGACATTGGAGATTCTGAGCACTCTGAAAATTACAAAATATGACCCCACACTGCCAAATTCAGATTTCAGAATCAGGAGCGCTCTGTGTCCACCGAGTTCATTCGGAGTACCCAACGTTGGATCTTTCCTCAAGGTACCGGGATTCCAGGCCAGGCACCTCTGGCCTATGCTGTGTGACGATGCCTACGCTGAGTGGGAGTTCCAAGGCCATGATGATCCGGAGTCCTGTCGTTCGCATCATACAGCGTATCTTGGGGCACACCATTTTTGCGCCAAAGGACAACAGCTCAGTGCGTGATGTCGAGCTCATGGTAATATGGTGTATGCTGCACGGAAAGGGCTTGAATTTTGCAGAGCTGTTCTTATTCCAAGTCAAGAGGCAGGCGTCAGCGACCCGAGGGCCGGTTTGCATTGGGGGACTGTGGACCCGCATACTCCGCAGCATGAGGATACCATTAGAAGGCTTAGTACCCGAGCCTGATGAGCACATCACCATTCAACGCCTCAATGATCTCCGGTCTGAGGCACCGCCGTTCTACTTCAGGCAGAGGGATGGTCCACATTTCCCACTTCCCAACCCCGAGCTCACTAATATAAGGGGTTTTGAAGAAAAGAGCTACTGGCTCATGAACACGATGGCGCACAGAGCAGCAATCCGGCTGCCGAGGAGCTTCATGGCCCACATCAGCAAAATGGCGAGCCAGACTCGGAGGCTGACAACGATACTACTCGTCATCAAACACAACAGGAAGAGTCACAACAGTTGCAGTCTTACAGCACTCATGGTGAGACATCCACTGTCTATGAGTGCTACAGACGACATCTACGCCCTACAGTTGAGGAGCGATTGGATGCTTTGGAGGATCAGTGCGCTGATTGGAATGCTCAGTTGCAGGCTATTACACAAGCACAGATCGAGCGACGATCTTTTGAGGATGAGCAGCGTGCCGAGTGGGCACAGAGGCGGTCATTTGAGGAGGAGGAGCGCGCGCAGAGGATAGCTTTCGAAGAGGAGCAGAGAGCTGAGTGGGCGCGCCAAGAAGCAGCTCGGGAGGAGTTGCTCCAATTCATGACCCAATTCTCATCATATCCCTGGCCACCTCCCCCGTGATACTGATATATAAGGTCTCACACACATCACACATCTACATGGTTTTTTTTCTAGGGGTGGCCAAAAATCATATCATTAGGATGTTGGAACGTGAAGCAAAGAGAAAGCTGAAAGGTAAAGAAGCGGGAGGAGAATCGTCCAAGGCAGAAGCAAATCTCCTAGGTTTAGAGTTGGTCTTGCTAATTTTCTAGTTATGCAGAGTGCAACGTGTTGACAAATACTGCCATCTTCCTCGTATTATTGGCCTGATATCATTTTGTAAAGTTACCATGAAAAACTAACGCAAGAATTAGATATGTTTTTTTTTTTAATTTAAATTTTTACCCTGAATGCACATTTCTAGTGTTTCAAATGTGTTTCGAATATTTTGGAGGAGGAAATGTTTAAGTAATCAGTTGGAAACTTCATCAAAAGGCATGAAATTGTGATTCCAGTGTCCTCAGCAGTTATCCATATAAAGGTGAAGATTTTGTCTTCTACAAAGAAATGCACATCTTTTCTTATTCACAAAACAGTGACGATTCATGGGCATGTTCTTGAATTTGTTGGGACCTGTATGAGCTGAAAGAGAGGAAACGACGTCGCATAACGTGAACCGAAAGAACAAGTCCTGCCACCCATCCCCGCTGAAGCTGAAACTTTTGAAGCCCTAAATTTCTTATTTCCCCAAATGAAAACAATGATGGAGTAGTTTTCCACTGTGCACAGTCGCACGTTACTGAGCCAATGAGAGTCCGCCATGTCAGTCGGTCAACCGCCTAGCCATTGTCGCAGTGCTTCCTTTTTCCTTCCCCAAGTAAATTATTTTAAAATAATTTCTCTTAGATCGTAATCTTAAGTTCATATAGAAGCTTCAAATGCTCGCCATCTCCAACCCGAAACACCAAACTCAAACCCAAAATGCAGTAACCGTCAAATCAAACAGTAAATGATCTCCAACCCAAAACACCAAACTCAAACTCAAAAGAATATTCTTCATATATTCTTTTTCAAATACAACTAATATATTTATTAAATTTGCAATTTAACCCTTTTATAACTTCAAATAAAATAAATTATTATGATATAATTAATCGTTAACAAATATAAAATACTATTAATCATATATATATTAATTGAATATTTATTTTAATAATAGAAATTAAATAACTAAATATTTTCTTAATTTGGAATTTATTGTATGAAGAGGAAGCATTGTTCACAGGCTTCCCATACCCAAAGCACAGAAAAAAGATAACAGAAAACCATCATCTCGCAGTCAATCGATCAAACACACACTATTGTTTCATACAAACAAGAAAAAACAAATGGGCGAAGGCTGGTGGACAAAGAGAACACCGAAGCGCATTTGAGGATTGTATTCAGAAAAGCTTGCCGCACATCCGATCACCAATTAGCTTTTCTATTGATCGGAAGTGCCGATACACATGCCTCCCGTTTTAGATCTCTGGTCAAAAGGTTAAAATGCAAATATAAAACAGAAAAGGATTTTCTGGCAAATAAAACGGAAAATTGCGTTTGCTACAGTACAGACGCAAATTTGCGTCGATTGAGGTGAGAGAAAGTGAAAAAACGCAATTTGGGTTCAAATATGCAGTTGGGTTGGAGATGAAAAACATCAAAAATTGGATTTGCGTTTCAATTTGGTGTAGGGTTGGAGAAGCTCAAAAAAGCAACCGGTGTGGTGAACTGGTAGTCGGTGAAGAAGAAGAAGAAGAAGAGGAGGTTCCAAGATAGCAACTTTCATACGCCACCCTTTTCCCCCTCATAAGCCCCCAGTCCCACCAGCGACCACCCTCTCCGCCCTGTGAAATATTGAAGAAGCCGAGGGATCGCCATAATACCCGATTCATCTCGCTACTGTCCAACCCTCCGACTGTATTGGTAATCCCGACTCCATATTTCCGCCACCCTTTGCATCGATTGGTACTTAATTTGGTCTTAAATCGTACCTCCTGTACATGCGAAGCATTCGACTATGGCGTCCTCGATTCCAATACAAAAGTGGTGGTCGATGATGATATTGTTGTGCATCGCTCTCTCAACCGCCATCTCCTTCTTCATTGGAGCCTCATTCAATTCCTGCAGCACTGTTGAGTACTCCAACAATCGCAATTTTGATGCTCCCCTTCACTCATTTAACTCTGGCAGCAACGCTGCTGCAAAAGAAGAAAAATCGCTTGATTTTATGAAATCAAAGCTCGTGCTCATGGTGTCGCATGAGCTCTCACTCTCAGGTATTTCTAATATCACCTATATCTATCATTTTTATAGAACCTCGTTAAGAGGAACGTTTGATGAAATAGGGAGCGCTTGTTGTTGAGGTGGATATAAGGTTAGAGGTCTAATCGTTCACTATTTTCTCCCTTGACTTTGTGAGAGGTGCAGTTTTTGTGGTCACATTGTTAAGGCTAAATTATTTAGTTCTTACCCGTAAACCAGTTTTCTTGAGAAGTGTGTTATAATAAAAATAATGCAGATTGGTGTCACTATTGTATAGACAAGAGATTGTAGAATGATAAGTTCAATCTCAACAAATTTTGATAGGTGGGCCTCTACTACTGATGGAGCTTGCCTTTCTGTTAAGAGCTGCTGGGACGCGAGTTGTATGGATCACAAATCAGAAGCCTGCGGAATCAGATGAAGTGATTATCAGTTTGGAGCAGAGGATGACTGACCGAGGAGTGGGGGTACAATGTAGTTCATAATCCTGATAGCAACTTAATCCTTCAACTAATATATAGCACCACAATCATCACAGTGATCATTTAATGCAGATCATGCCTGCAAAGGGGCAGGAAACTGTTGGTGCTGCTCTTAAAGCTGATCTGGTCATTTTAAATACTGCCGTGGCTGGCAAGTGGCTGGATGCTGTGCTCCAAGAAAATGTTCCTCGCGTACTCCCCAAGGTTTTGTGGTGGATTCATGAAATGCGAGGGCATTACTTCAGACTGGAGTATGTTAAGCACCTCCCTTTTGTTGCAGGTGCAATGATTGATTCTCAAACTACTGCTGACTATTGGAAGAACCGAACTCATGACCGACTAGGGTATTCTTCCTCATATCTTTTATAATATACTTATTTGTCTCAAGGCCAGTTAGAGATCTCAATTATTCAACCCTTTAATACTAGAATATCTTTCTTGATTGCATCTCTGTAGGTACTTATTTTCTAGTTCCTCTGCTTAGGCAATTCTAAGTAGTAATATTGTTCACCCCCAACGGTGCAGGATGAAGATGCCTGAGACCTATGTTGTACACCTCGGGAATAGCAAAGAGTTGATGGAAGTAGCTGAAGACATTGTGGCTAGAAGGGTCCTTCGGGAGCATATTAGGGAATCTCTTGGGATACGAAAAGATGATCTTTTGTTTGCCATTATCAACAGTAAGCTTTATAAACAGTTAAATCTTCAGCATCATACTTCAGACACTGAATGCTTCTTCCAGATACTGATTACCAATAATTTGAATAGCAAGGAAATAGCTTTGACACACACACACACCAAAAAAAAAAAAAAACCGTTACCATCAGAAATTTATGATTTGTAATGTTTTCTTCTCCATGGGAAAATTGATAAGCTTTTACATGTGTTTGTGGGATAAAGGTGTCAATCATAGCCTGCTCCATGTCTTATATAGTCAGAGAAGCGTGCGTTGGCTCTGTTAACCTGTGGTCTGTGGACATGAATTAGTTGCATAGGTGAACAGATAATACAGTATGCTTGTTTCTTTCTTCATCATAGGCTCATAGGTTATGCCTCCAGATTAAAAATCACAGTCTTGCTATCTATGATTTGGTTTGTACAATAGAGTTCCTTCCCTCGTAAAAATATGAATTTGGGTGTAAAAGAAAATGGACCTGTGGCGCAAACTTCTGTGTTAATGGAGTTGTGATTGCATTGACCGGACAAATTCTCATCTATAGGTTCCACATTGCTACAGGTGTTTCCCGAGGTAAAGGTCAAGATCTATTTCTCAAAGCTTTCTTCAAAGCTCTTCAACTCAGCAAAGAGAGGAAACTGAAAGTGCCACCAATGCATGCAGTTATAGTAGGTAGCGACATGAGTGCCCAGACTAAATTTGAAACAGAACTACGCAACTTTGTTGCTGACATGAAAATTCAGGAGAATGTGCACTTTGTGAACAAAACACTAAATGTTGCACCTTATCTGGCTTCCATTGATGTTCTTGTCCAAAACTCTCAGGTACTTAGTTCATATGTCACTCTTGTGAGATAAAGTGGTTGATTTTCCAATTTAATATCATCACATCTCTTTCTAACTGGTGAGAGATATTATAGATTCTCATTATAAAAAAATCATACTATTACTATAAAACTCAAAAGGATAATATAGCTGCAGTATTAAGAAATATGATCCATTTACAAATTGCGTTTACAGATGAAATTGATTTCCTTATATTGTACTGAAGACAAGATTTTATGTTGTTAAATGTAGGCCCGTGGTGAGTGCTTTGGGAGGATAACCATTGAAGCTATGGCTTTTCAGCTACCTGTACTGGTGAGAATAACATTCTTTGGTATTTAGCGTTTGGGTTTTTTGATGTTCAGTTGTCACCTTTCATGTAGATATCATTACAGTTTGATTTTGTTATGAAATATCTAGATTCTTAAGATACTCATTTTTTCAGGCAGCAGGTTAGTCTTTGTGAACGGCAAAGGTTCCTTTAAAAGTTTTCATTATCCTATGAACTTCACTTAATCTATGTCTCGTATGCTTTTAGGGTACAGCAGCTGGAGGTACAATGGAGATTGTAGTGAATGACACCACGGGTTGGCTCCATCCAGCTGGAAAAGAGGGTATAACACCTCTTGCAGAAAATATGATTCAGCTGGCCACAAATGTAGAAATGAGAAGGACAATGGGAATGGAGGGCTACTCTCGGGTCAAAGATTTGTTTCTGGAACACCATATGTCACATAGAATATCCTTGGTCTTGAAGGCGGTTTTGGGAAAGGCAAAAAAATCGATTCATTAACTTAGGGACCACCTCTCAGGTATTATTTATAACTTCTAACCTGGAAAATGTAATGCATGCTACCAGCCATCTTCATTATTTGCTTTCTGGAATTGGAACTTTCTGTGGATGGGTTTTCATGGAGGAGACGGTCTCTTGTATTATTTGGAATTGATGGTTCTCACGACGAGAGAGGGACTATATATATATGTCATCATCAAATGCTTTTTATGATGCATGCAATATGAATGTGTCATTAGTAATTTCTGATAAATCAATTCTACAATGTCTTGTATATATCTCTTTCGTAATTCTTGTGAAAAAAAAATTGAGAATATGTTTTATATATACGAAAGAAGAAATGCCTTGTTATATTGATTGCATCAGAATCATTATATCTAACTTGCCATTCAATGCAGGTTGTGTCTGCAGGGTCGTGAACTTTGGATGCAGCTGATTTGGTCATTTGAAAGCTGGCAAGTGGGTATATGCTGTTGTGCTCCAAGAAAAGGCTCCCTCATGTCATGTGTTCCTCCCCTTATGTCTTGTGATGGATTGATGAAGTCAGGGCCTGCCCTTACTCTAAACTGGATTTGTTGCACAAGGCATGATTGATGGTGGATATATACTGGAAGCACCGCGGATTGGGTATGGTATGCCACTTCACGTTTTCAATCTTCTTATTTTATGACCATGATCTTAGCAAGTGTCTGATACCATAGCTATCTCCTCTTGGAAGTTGTTGCTTCTTTTTTCTTGTCTTCCCCATACTATTTCATTTACTAAGTAGGATAGATGAGATACATATATAAACCAAGTTGAGAGAGCTACTTTCCAACGTCTATGAGATATTAATCGGATTTTTTAATATTTCTGGTAAACGAGCCTTTTTTTTAATATTTTTATTTTCACAATCTTTTTACATCTGCCGAATATATTAACATTTGCTAGTTTGGTGATGATTGAATCTGGATGGTGCAAATGTTATTTGCTATTCCGTGAAGATAATGTTTCTAGGGTTACGAATCATTTGTATTCTTCGACCACACTCAAAAAAAAAATATTCGAAGGAAAAATAGTAGAAATTGTTGACGCTGAGTTGCTTGCTGGAGAAGTCCTACATATTCTGAACCTCCACTACTTTCAAAAAGAGATGCACTTTATTCTTTTATTTTAATAATTATTCTTCAAATCTGCTAATTAATAATATACTACTGTATTTGTTGAAATATTTATCTACATTATTATTTGAAGTCAACATATTTATTTTTTTTCAATTGTGAAAATGGTGGCAAAACGAGTAATATTGGGTCATAATTCTTACAATTCCTAAGAATCATATTAGTTAATAGTTACCAGATGAAGAATTAAGTAAAAATAAATATAAAAAATCAACATATGCAATCGAGAATCATATTAATGTGAGCCATCTTAAATAAATATAACATGAATAATAATAATAATAAAGATGTGGCGGTGGTGGTGAATTTAAGCACATAAAATCTTGGTGGATTGAAGGATCTGTGAAGAACAGTAGTTTGGCTTGCAAGTGATGCAAAGTTAGGTAAATTCTGGAGATAAATAAATACAAAGAAAAAGGGAGGGGTCTAATTTCTGACAATTATTTATTACTTTTGTTCATATCATCAAACATCACATGCTCTGCATTTTGCTCAAAAAAAAAAAAAAAAAACTCTCTCCCCACCATCGCACCGCACCGCTCAC
The DNA here is from genome assembly GCA_026898455.1 of Plectranthus barbatus. Taxonomy (NCBI): domain Eukaryota; kingdom Viridiplantae; phylum Streptophyta; class Magnoliopsida; order Lamiales; family Lamiaceae; genus Plectranthus; species Plectranthus barbatus. Next base: position 32,717 of record JAPKLW010002074.1, read on the forward strand.
ACTCATCTTATTTTTTTTTTCCTTCTTTCAATTACTTGTTTGTATAAAAAAATTAGAGAAAAACAAACATTCAACTACGAAACACAACGTGATGATAACGTGTACTCCATTAATTCATGTCAACTCATCTTATAAATTATAATACCGTGTTTTGTGTTTGAAGTTGCTTGTGTTCTTGATTATGGGAATTCTTGTTTTATGTTTAGAATTTAATGAATTTGAAATGAGAATGAAACTTCCAAGTAAAATTCTCATCTTCATTTACCACTTCACCGTCAGAGGTTGTGGCTACACGTTTCATTTGAATTCCGTCACGCAACTTTATTGGAGTATTTATTATCGGCAACAATATGTATTTTTTTTTTAAAAGGGAAAAGTATAGTTGAATGGTAAATCTATCGTTGTTAACTGGAGAAACACAATCTTATAGGTATAATTCTTGAAAAAAGAAAAAGAACATTATTCCTAATTATTAGGTTAATGAATTCTTAGTGGTTTTTTTTATAATTGGATTCATGTACTTATAATTACTTTCTCTGTTTCGATTATATAGTCCAGTTTGATCATGCACGTTTGTCAAAATTTATTTAATATTTAAACAAACTTCCAATATTACCCTTATTTAAAACATTAATTAACCTCTCATTTTCATAATATTACATTTAATATGCTCATTTTTCAAAATTATTCAGAGGTATAGTGGTAAATTACCAGATAAAAACAATACCAAATATAGAAATTGAACTATATAAGTAAAACACCCCAAAATAGTAACCCGGACTATATAATCGGAACGGAGGGAGTATTATTTTGAGTTCTTGCACCTTTTCTTTATTGAAATTGGATCATTCTGCAAGACTGTTTTATATATTACACATTTCGAGAAATTCACACACAAATACAGATTACATATATGTGCTCAGTAATGAGAAAAAAGACGTTGTCCCATTCTTGATGAATTTATCATTTATGCGACATATTCAAATATAATTTAATCATAACTCTACGTGATTTTATGCACTAATGGAAGTATAATAATTATAAATTGCATCCTACGCTTTTTTAATGTTATTGGAATATGATTTGATTGATAGATATAGAGTCAAAATTACCACTCCCTATATCTTGAATACTAACTTTATTCTGTATAATTAATCAATCGTCTTGTACTTTCTCACACATAATGACAAAGAAAAGTTGTGTTAATTAATGAAAAAGTGATGATAATGTGAGAGGCAACTCATTGGCTTGAGTTGTGTGTAACAGAAACAGTTGCAAGAAAAGTTGGTTAAGAAATACTAATAGTCAAATGAAACATTTGGTGACGTCCCCCACAATCTTGGAATACACGGAAGTGTCTGGTCCCACATCATGTTGTTTTCCATTTCCAATTCCAAATATTTGCTTAGAAAATCTCCAAACATTGAAATTGTAAATCTATTTTCTATTTTCTATCGACGAAATCCCTCTTTACATTAATTTAATTAAGTGAAAATTGTTGCAGGCCTCCTCTCCCACTTCTCTCTCTCTGCTTTCCGCTTTATTCAACGTGTGAATAATCTTTTTGTGGCTTTTACGTGTACCTCTTGCACAATTCTTTCTTTTTTCCTTGCCAGTATTTCTTTTATTTGTGTGGGTGTCTCATCTTTTTCTCGCATGCATTAAGCTACAACCACATAATCCCATTCACAAACCTACAGTTTTCTTGATTTTCAGGCGAAAACCCCAACAAAATCCCGAATAAAGATCGAGTCTTTACAGATAAGTTTCCATTTTCACCATATTGCCTCAGTCTTATGCTTCCCTTTTCTTTCTTAGAGCTGATAAGCCTTATAACAAACAAAGTTTTCATCTTTATCTTCATTTCTAATCAACTCTTGAGTTGCGTGTAAATTAAGGGAAGGGAACTTCTTGTTTTTTTTTGTTTTTTTTTTTTCACTTGTTTGTATAATTTTTTCCCTTTCCTTTTTATTTGTTGGGTTGTGGAGGATTTATCTCTAGTCCCATTTGGGGGGTTTGATTTCTATTTCGTGGTTGGTTCTGGTTTACTTTTCCCATAGTTGTGTTCATTTGTGATTATACGCTTCTCTGTTTATGAATTTGAGAATTAATTAGGCTGGATTGGAATAGTGTAGAGATTTTGGTAGTTTGAAAATATTGGGATTTAGATTAGAAATGGGGAAACATGGTGGAAAGAAGAAAAGATCTGGTGGGCAGAAATCAGGAGATTCAAATATCAGGAAAACTAAGTTGAGTGAGACCAGTAGTCATAAAGCTTATGATAAAGACACGGTCGTGTTCATTTCGATGGCACAGGAGTTGAAGGATGAGGGTAATGGTTGGTTTCAGAAGAGGGACTATGAAGGTGCCATGTTTAACTATGAAAAGGCCATCAAGTTGCTTCCTAGGAACCACATAGACGTGGCCTATCTCAGGAGCAATATGGCTGCTTGCTATATGCAGTTAGGTATCAGTGAGTACCCGAGGGCTATCCACGAGTGCAATTTGGCTCTTGAAGTTTCTCCAAGGTACAGCAAGGCACTGTTGAAGAGAGCTAGGTGTTATGAAGCTCTGAACAAGCTGGATTTGGCGCGAAGAGATGTTGGAACAGTGCTGAAGATGGAGCCGAACAATCTCATGGCAATTGAAATTTCAGAAAGGGTTGAAAAAACAATTGCCTCGAGAGAAAATAAAGTTCCTATGGATTTGGTTTCATTACCTGAATATTTGGAATCACCTCCTTTACCCCACAAGGTAAACAAAGAGAAGGCGCGGAAAATGGAAAGTGGCAATGTGGAGGAGAAGAAAGTTGATGGAGATATAGAGGGGAACATGAAGGAAAAAGAAGTCATTGACAATATAGAGAATGTGGAGGAGAAGAAAGTCAATGGAGATATAGAGGGGAACATGAAGGAGAAGAAAGTCAATGACAATATAGAGGAGAATGTGAAGGAGAAGAAAACCAATGGCGATATAGAGGAAAATGCAAAGGAAATGAAAGTTGATATCAATATAGAGGAAAAGGCAAAGGAGGAGAAAGGCAATGGCAATACAGAGGAAAGTAAGGATGCGAAAACAAGAGATGAGACTGAAACGCATAGGAGAATTGCAGAGAGGAATGTTTTTGTTGATGTTGTGTTGAGAAAGGCCGATGATCAGATTGATGAAAAGAAAACTGAAGACAAATTGATGGTGGAGGAAGAAAAAATTACAAAAGGTGCAGCGGAAGAACCTAGAAGAACAGTGAAATTAGTATTCGGAGAAGACATAAGATGGGCTCATATTCCTCTTAACTGCGATGTTTTGAAACTGAGGGAGATCATTATTGATCGCTTTCCCAGCTCCAAGGCTGTTCTTGTTAAGTATAAGGATCAAGAAGGTGATTTGGTTACAATAACTTCAACAGAAGAACTGAGGTTGGCTGAAGCTTCTACAGAATGTGGTTCTTTGAAGCTTTATATAGTTGAAGTTAATCCAGATCAAGATCCATTATTTAGAAGGATCCGGATGGATGAATCAATAGCCGATGTTGGCAGGAAAAATGTTTCTGAAAATGGACATGCAGGAAAAAGGAATGAAGGACAAATTGTGTCAGCTTGTATTAGTGATTGGATCATTCAGTTCGCTCAATTATTCAAGAACCATGTTGGGTTTGATGTTGAAGCTTATCTTGATCTCCATGAGGTTGGGATGAAGATCTTTTCAGACGCTATGGAAGAGACAGTTACTAGTGAAGAAGCTCAAGAACTCTTTTGCAGTGCTGAGGAGAAATTCCAGGAGATGGCAGCCTTAGCTCTATTCAACTGGGGTAATGTTCACATGTCCAGAGCAAGAAAGAGAGTATATTTGACAGAAGATTCGTCGAAAGAACCCGTGCTTACGCAGGTCAAGTCTGCATATGACTGGGCACAAAAAGAGTATGTAAATGCAGGAAAAAGATATGAAGAGGCTCTAAACATTAAACCAAATCTTTATGAAGCTGTTTTAGCTCTTGGGCAGCAACAGTTTGAGCAGGCTAAACTCTCTTGGTATTTTGCAATTGGAACTGATGCTGATTTGGAATCATGGCCTTCAACAGAAGTTCTTCAGCTTTACAACAAGGCTGAGGATAACATGGAAAAAGGAATGCAGATGTGGGAGGAGGAACAGCAAGCCATAAAGTTGTCCCGGCCAAACCAAACCGAAACTCAATTGCAGACAATGAAACTAAATAACTTGTTTAAAGATGTATCAGCAGAAGAAGCAGCAGAACAGGCTTCAAACATCCGGGATCAGATACTTGTATTATGGGGCACCATGCTGTATGAGAGATCAATTATGGAATTCAAACTAGGACTTCCTGTGTGGCATGAGTGTCTGGAGGTTGCTGTAGAAAAATTTGAACTTGCTGGAGCTTCTCCAACTGATATTGCTGTTATGATAAAGAATCATTGTTCCAATGACACGGCTTCGGAAGGTGTGATATATATACATTGTTTATGAATATGTTGATATTTTTAGTAAAATAATGTTGGGGTGCATTGTTATTTACTCTGACCCATAATTTACTTGCAGGGTTGGGATTCAATATCGACGAAATAGTACAGGCATGGAATGAGATGTATGAAGCAAAAAAGTGGCAGAGCAACATTCCCTCATTTCGGTTAGAGCCGCTGCTCCGACGGCGTGTTTCAAAAATCTATTATGCCCTTGAGAACGCTTAGATACTCCTGTTGATGTATCAAGGATTAGTACTCAGCGGAGCATTTGGTTGGACAGACTTCTTGTTGTTTACATTCTTGGTGAGTTAAGAGTTTTTCTTATAGCCTGAGCTGATGCATTTCTGAAAAACTTCTTTCACTTTTATCCAGACATTGTGACTAGATGAATCCCAAATTTGGCTCATGCTTTCATAACTTTCCAATTAATACATACCAGAATGCTGTAGGGAGCTTCGAGCTTTCGACAATTGACCTCAATGAAAAAGATTATCAAAATCTTATCGCCAAATAATAGGGACACATAATTATTTATAGCTGATTGGATTCTGGATTTTACTTTTAGTTTTTTATAAGTGACTCTATTTGGCATATCCTAAGTTTTCATTGCACTTACTGTCCTTACATAATGGACATTACTATTAGTGTAGTAAAGGCTGGTTTAGCTCTTTCGTATTTTAATGAAATTGTTTTTCATCTAGTTCCTTTGAGTGTTCTGTTGGCTACAGGATGGAGAAAATCTCCCATCTGCATATTTTCCTTTTATTGGTAAATACAACTTGAGCCTGGTCTGTATAGCTTTAACTTATATTCTTGAGGAATAAAATGCTTAGCTCTGATATCCTTCTCCCTGTTATTTAGGACTATCATATGCTAATGATACTGAAATAAAATTTGAGTGAAACCTAGATGTTTAGAAGAATATAAACTATTTGAAGCCTAACAAGATGAAAATAAGACATGACAGGGAAGAGCATGATAAATAAAGCTAAATGGTACATGACTTCATAATTTACTCATGGATGATGAATATATGCTAGAGTGAAGTGACGGTGGCCCCCGCCCCTCATTGGGGAATAAGGCGCGACATGGCAAACTTGAGTTGGCAGATAAGAGTTAGGTTAGAAAAGCTGCCATTATTGAGCTCTGAGGTGAAACCATTGGCCTGCTATTTGGTGTTTATGTGCATTTCTTACTGTTTTCACACCATAATAGTAAGATATATATTTATGTTGTAATCAGATATAAATAAACTAAGACAACATTGTCCTATGCATTGCAGGCTTCCATTCTATTTCTGCTTCACCCCGTTGAAATTCGCAAACTCTGTTGCAGCAAGAAAAGAAGATGTGCAGTTCCGGTGAGGAAGCAGAAAATCGTTTTTGCCACTTGTGCTTCATTCTATGACCTCGTTTGTGCTGTTACCTTGGAGGATACATGAAGATTGTTTTTTTCCCTTCATATCTTTCATAACTGTAGTTTTGTCTGTAATAAGATCATTGATTCCCTACAGATTGAGGTCAGTTTCAAGTTTCTAAATGTTCAGACATGCAATTGATCAATTCAGGGCCGTTTTTGTTTTCTTGCATTCGTATTTCATTCCAGCACAAGACTTTCTTTTATTTTGCCGAAATAAATAAATTCATAAACGTCGTGATTTGATTCCGATAAATATTATACAGCTGAAGTTTTATTAAAGAGGCAATAAAATGAACCAGTTTAATTTTCAGCAATTTATCCAGATTTTGTAGTTTGTAATATAAAATGTATATAGGTGATACTTAACTTGTATGTATATTTATTCTTCTTCTTCTTCTTCATCCACATCGTACGATGTAATTAACATTCATAGTCTCATTATTAATGTTGTCAAAGAATGTTGGGACAGGAGGAGATAAGGATCTATGATAAAGATATAATTTATTACTAGATCACTGTACCTAACCATACACGTATGTACGATTTAACAATTTTCTAATCCGAAAGTAGAAACACAATGAATCTCTGTACCTACTTCAATCCTCAAACCTCAATCAAAGTAAAAAATGCAAATGTTATCATTATCACTATTATTATTTTTTTCTCTCTCTTTTTTGTAGAACAAGCCTTGTTGAAATAAGAAGGGCTGGTGAGTGAGTGAGTGAGTGAGTGAGCAAACCTTGTTGCATGCCCAACAAAATGTCGTCCATTAATTTTGTGATCAGCTCCGTTGAGAGCGAGAGAAGGTGGGTGGTTGCGATGGAGAATAATTTTCCTCCACACCACATTCTCGACGTGGATTTCAACATTCCGTTTAGTGTGGTGAGGGTGCCCAAAACCCTGTGGGAAGAGAAACCAGAAGCTTACACCCCTCAACGCATAGGCCTCGGCCCCCTCCACCACCTCCGCCCCCATCTCTACCCTATGCACAATCACAAACTGGCCGCCATCACCCGGTTTTTAACTCCAGAAAAGCTGCAAAACTTCAACCTTGCCGTCGGGGAACTGCTCCCGTTGGAGCCCCTCGTCCGAACTTGCTATGATCAGTATCTCGATCTCGATATGGCCACTCTAGCATGGATAATCGCCATTGATGGCCTCTACTTGCTCCACTTCTTGAAGAACTACCCTGAAATGAAGCATCTTGCGGGGGATGTTCTCATGCTGGAGAATCAAATCCCATTCGTTTTGCTCGGCAAAATCCGCCACATTTTTCAACTCGATCTCGGCCGCCACCTTGATCTCCGACCTTTCTTGGAGGATCAATCCCCGCTTAAACTGAACACCTATGCAACTGCTGCGTCCCATGAGGCTCATCTGCTGCATCGAATGTACAATTTGATCGTTACCAAGAGAATCTTCGCACCCACAGTTAGGAAGGAACACATAATTTCGCTCGATGACATTTCCCAGGGCGTGCAGTTTCTAGCTGACCGCGGCCTTCCCGGTGCCGCAACTGCAGGGCAGGTTCTCTCTTTCGTGAACAAGGTTCCAAAGGAGAAGATCTCAGCCTTGTTCAAGAAAAACCAAGACAACCAAGGCCCAGCAGCTGACGAGATCGATATACCTTCAGTCTCACAGATGACTAAAATTGCCAAAATAACATTCTGCCCTACCATCGGAGGAATCAGAGACATCAAATTCGACGACGAGGCTAAGGTGTTTCATCTTCCATCTATCAGAGTGAGTAGTACGAAGAGATAGTGCTGAGAAACCTGGTGGCGTATGAAGCAGCGACAGCGGAGGCAGGAGCGGCTCATGAGATGGCGGAGTATGTGGACTTGATGTGTGGGTTGATCGATAGTGTTGAAGACGTTGAGATCCTCAGAGAGAAGAGAATCGTGGAAAGTGAGTTGGATAACTCCGAAATTGTGAGGGTGTTCAATGGCATTAGGAAGTCGGAGAAGAAGGGCGGAAACAAAACAAAGTTGGAGGAGGCAATAGAGGGTGTGAACAGAGAATACAGCAAAACGGTGAGAGTGAAGGTGGAGAAATATGCTTACAGTTGTTTCAAGTTTACGAGCGTGGTGGTCACCATTGCTGTGCTGCTGCTGCTTATATTACAAGCCTTCTGTTCCGTGTTTGGCTGCTCTCGCTTGTTTGCAAATTCCAAAATGAAGCTCTAGTCTTAGAAAGATATCCCTTCCCTTTGGCTGCCTGCATGTTATCAATCAAGTAGTTAATATGTGTGTGTGCAATTTGTTTTCTGGTGTGTCTTTAAGCTTTTATACGATGTATGGTTTTTCAAGAATAAGTGAATCACAGGGTGAAGACAACTTGTTGTTGTTCTTGCAGCTTACCTTAGCCATGTTTCATTATTATTTATTAGAATTTGAACTAATACCATTACCAGCAGTGGTTAAGAAAATGTTAGTATTTATGTTGACGAAGAAGGATGGGGCGAAAGATGTATTAACTTCAGAGCAAGAAACTATAATAGCATTATATGTGTTTTTTCCTATTATTGGTAGATATAACTTGTATTCTTGAGGAATAAAATGTTAAGAAGCATCAAAGAAAATATAATTGAGTGTCGAAGAATATAAACTTTTTGAAGCATGAAAAATAAGACATGACAGGGAAGAAGATGATGATAAATAAAGCCAATGGTACGTGACTTCATAATTTACTCATGGATCGATGATGAATATATGGTAGAGTGAAGTGACCGTAGCCCCTTGATTAACTAGTTGGGGAATAAGAAGCTAGTGACATGGCAAACTTGAGTTGGAAGATAAAGAGTACATTAGGTTAGAAAAGCAGCAATTCTTGAGCTCTGAGGTGAAACAAACCATCGGTGGAGTTTATGTGCAGCATTTCTTACTGTTTCTACACCATAATAGTTAGATATTTATGTTGTAATAAAATAAGATAACATTGTCCGATGCATTGCAGGCTTCCATCAACCATTCTATTTCTGCTTCACCCCGCCAACTCTGTTGCAGCATCTGTGTGCAATTGCAGCAAGAAAAGAAGATGTGCAGTTCCGGTGAGGTCGTTTTTGCCGCTTCTGCTTCATTCTGTAACCTCGTTTGAGCTGTTACCTTGGAGGATACGTGAAGATTGTTTTTGCCCCTTCATATCTCTTGTTTTGTCTGTATTATTAGGAACACTAATTTCCTACAGATTGAGATGATCAGTTTCAAGTTTCTAAATGTACTGACATGTAATTGATCAATTCAGTGCCTTTTTGTTTTTTTTTTTTTTTCTAATTGCATTCGTATTTCATTCCAGCACAAGACTTTGTTATATTTTGCCGAAACGTCAACAGATGCAGAAACAAGATGTGATATAAACGTCGTGATTTGATTCCGATAAATACTATACAGCTGGAGTTTTATTAAAAAGGCAATAAAATGAACCAGTTTAATTTTCAGCAATTTATCCAGAATTGCGCATCCATACTTAACTTGTATGAAAACCCCCACTCCATACATATGATGTCAAAGAATGTTGGGACCAAGGCGATAAGGATCTATGATAATTAAAGATAAATATTTTTTATTACTAGACCACTGTACCTATGCATACACGTATGTACGATTTACCAATTTTCTAATCGGAAAGAAGAAACACGATGAATCTCTGTACCTACTCAATCCTCAATCAATGTAAGATGCGTGGAAAAATGCAAATGTTATTATTATTTTTCTTTTTTTTTTGTAGAAAAAGCTAGCTAGCCTTGTTAGCATAAGAAGGCCTGGTGAGTGAGTGAGTGAGTGAGTGGGAGAGTGAGTGAATCTTGGTGTTGCCCAACAAATCAAAATGTCGTCCAATTCAGTAATCAACTCCACCGAGAGCGAGTTAAGGTGGGTGGTTGCGATGGAGAAGAATTTCCCTCGAGACCACCCTCTCCACGTGGATTTCAACACTCCGTTTAGCGTGGTGAGGGTGCCCAAAACCCTGTCGGAAGAGAAACCAGAAGCTTACGCCCCTCAACGCATAGGCCTCGGCCCCCTCCACCATCTCCGCCCCGATCTCCACCCTATGATCAACCACAAACTGGCAACCCTCACCCGGTTTTTAACCCCAGAACAGCTGCAAAACTTCCAAGTCGCCTTCGAGGCACTGCTCCCGTGGGAGCCCCTCCTCCGAGCTTGCTACGATCAGTATCTCGATCTCCATGTGTCAACTCTCACATGGATACTCGCCATTGATGGCCTCTACTTGTTCCACTTCTTGAAGAACTACCCTGAAATGAAGCATCTTGCCGGGGATGTTCTCATGCTGGAGAACCAAATCCCGTTCGTTTTGCTAGGCAAAATCCGATACGTTTTTCAACCCAATCTCGGCCGCCACCTCAATCTCCGGCCTTTCTTGGAGGATCAATCTCCGCTTAAACTGAACCCCTATAAATCTGCTGCGTCCCATGAGGCTCATCTGCTACATCGCATGTACCATTTGATCGTCTCCAATAGAATCTTCGTCGCTCCTCCACCCACCAAGGGTGGCGTTCTGAAGACTCTAACAGTGACGGTCGATGACGTTTCCAAGGGCTTGCAGTTTCTAGCTGACCGCGGCTTTCCGGGTGCCGCAGCTGCAGGGGAGGTTCTCTCTTTCGTGAACAAGGTTCCAAAGGAGAAGATCTCAGCCTTGTTCACCAAAAACGAAGGCACCCAAGGAGCACTAGCTGACGAGATTGATATACCTTCAGTCTCAGAGATGACTAAAATTGCCAAAATAACATTCTGCCTCACGACTGGAGGGATCAGAGACATCAAATTCAACGAGGAGGCTAAGGAGTTTTATCTTCCATCAATCAGGGTGAGTGGCACGACAGAGATAGTGCTGAGAAACCTGGTGGCATACGAAGCAGCAACAGTGGAAGCAGGAGCGCCTCATGAGATGGCGGAGTACGTGGACTTGATGTGTGGGTTGATCGACAGTGTTGAAGACGTGGAGATCCTCAGAAAGAAGGGAATCGTGGAAAGTGAGCTGGATAACGCCGAAATTGCGAGGATGTTCAATGGAATTAGGAAGTCGGAGAAGAAGGGCGGTGAGAAAACAAAGTTGGAGGAGGCGATAGAGAGTGTGAACAAAGAATACAAAGAATGCTTACAGTTGTTTCAGGTATTCGAGCGTGGTCGTCACCATTGTTGTGCTGCTACTGCTTGCACTACAAGCCTTTTGTTCCGTGTTTGGATGCTCTCGCTGGTTTCCAAATTCCAGTAATTAAGAAAATCTAGTTTTAGAAAGATATCCCTTCCCTCTGGCTGCCCCTGCCTGCATGGTATCATATATTATCAATCAAGTAGTTAATATGTGTGTGTGCAATATGCATGTAATTTTCTGCTGTGTCTTCAAGCTTTTATACGATGCATGCATGTATGGTTTTTCAAGAATAAGTGTATCACGGTGTGTGATATATGTTTGTTTATTGACTAATGCAAAATGCAGTAAAGAGTTATCATTTGCTGAAGGTTGAAAGGTCACTCTTGGTTTGACTGCATGATAGATAAATAACAAACAAAATTGTCAAGTACCCAACAATAACCTGGGTCTTTTTTTATTTTTCAGAATTTGAACTAATACCAGCAGGGGTTGAGAAAATGTTATTTATGTTGACCAAGGATGGGGCGAATGAATATTGACTTGCACAAACGAAACACATTAATTTACCATAATGGAGTAGTATAATATGTGTGATTAAACTTTAATGGTAGTGTGTTTCAAATTTATATCTGACATAACTTGAGCCTCATCTTTACAACTTGAACTTTTATTTTTAATGAATAAAATGTTTAGAAGCATTCAACAAAAGGCTCTGCTATCCCTCTCCCTGTTATTTATATATTAGGTGATACTGAAATAAAATTGAGTGAACCTAAATGCATTAAATGAGTTCAAATAAACTAAAAAACATCAACAGATGCACATACAAATATACAATCAATGTAAATGTATTAAATGAGCTCAAATATGTATAAAAACATCGTGTTTTGATTCCCAAATCATACAGCTAGCTGCTACATAGATGAAGTTTTATTTTGTCATTTTTCTTAATTGAAATATATATTTATTTAAACTCTCACACTCAAATATCGAATCCATGACCTCTTGGTCACAGAACAGATATACTTTCACCATTATACCCGAACATGAAACAAGTTTTATTTTGTCTATTCTACTATTATTTCAGCATGTTTAAGTAGTTATTCTACTATTATATACTTTATTTAATATATACTTTATTTATGTTGAAGAAGGATGGAGACCATAGTAGTATATATTATTGGTAACTTGAACTTATATTCTGGCGGAATAAATGTTTAGAAGCATCAAATAAAAGGCTCTGGTATCCCTCTCCCTGTTATTTAGCACTATCACATGCTAATGATACTGAAATGACTCGAAGAATATAATCGCGACCAGCTTTTTGAAGCCTAACAAGGATGAAATAACACATGACAGGGAAAAGGATGATAAATAAAACTACTGGTAGCATTGTGGAAGAGAAGCTCCATGAATATGGTTCGGGCACGTAACATCATAAATTTCTCATGGATGATGAACATGTCATATATGATAAAGAGAAGTGACAGTCTGAAGTACTTGGCCCCTAGATCAACACGTTGGCAAATTTTAGATATTGAGGTTGAAGATAGAGTTAGGTTAGAAAAGCAGCACTTCTTGAGCTCTGAGGTGAAGCCATTGGTATGCTATTTGGTGTTGTGTGCATTTCTTACTGTTTTCACACTTTGTGCAACAATAATAACTTACCTTGCATCCTCAGATCTTTTTTATGCTGTAATCAGATATATTATATTACTTGTGTTGTGTCTCCATATTGCATAAACATAAATAACATTGTCCTATGCATTACAGGCTTCCACTTTGTATATCAACAAACTATTCTATTTCTTTCACTTTGCACCATTCTTTTTTCCCCTTCATATCTTTCTTTCATGGCAGTAGTTTTGTCTCTCAGTTTCAAGTTTCTAAATGTTCAGACATGTCCAGCCATTTCTTACTATGTACTACCTCCGTCCCGGATCATTAGTCTTATTTCATTCTGGCACAGATACCAATGCGAGTGAGATAGAGGAAATTAGTATTTTATTAATGAGTGTGTATTAATTTTCCATTTTAGGAAAGCAAGACTAATGTTTGGGACAGACGAAAAAGGAAAACAGGACTAATGTTATGGGACGGAGGGAGTATTTAGTAACCAATCCTCTTAATTCAGGGTTTTTTTTTTTTTTTTTTTTTTTTTTGTGGTATACGTATTTTATTCCAGCACCAACTTTCTTTTATTCAGATGAATTAAATACAAAAATGGGATTCCAAAATTTTGCAGCTGCATTTATAGTCAAAGTTTTAATTTTGTCTTACCTACTACTGCAGCAGGTGTGAGTAGTTTGATGTGATGTTGAATTGCTAATGTAGTAAAACTAGATGACTCACCTAATATCTGTCTATTTGGCAGTGGTAGCTGAGCCAAAATAATCTCGTGTTGCATTCATATTTTTTTTTAAATTGTACTAAATTAAAGAGCACTAAAATGAACCAGTTTTCAGCAATATCTAGATTTTGTAATTTCAACTAAAACATTTATATAAATCTTGCTCATAGATATTCAATGCCAGTGAAACCCTCATATAATTAAAATTTAGACTCTTAGACTTTACATATATGTCGATGATGATAAATACTGTGGGCGAGGCAAAAGACCAATAGTAATAATCAATATAATAAAGAAATTATTTACTAGACCACTGTATGGTATATGCATCAAATAAATCCATACACGTGACGTATGTACGATTGAAAAGTAAATGCAAACAATTTTCTCAATGGAAAGTAACTGCACGTGATTGTGTAATATAACAAGTCTTGCTAAAAGAAGGCATAGAGTCAGAGTGGCTGAGCAAATCTTGTCGTCCAAAAAAATGTCATCCAATTCTGTAATCAGCTCCGGCGAGAGCGAGAGAAGGTGGGTGGTTGCCATGGAGAAGAATTTCCCCCCAAACCACATTCTCGATGTGGATTTCAACACTCCATGTTGTGTGTTGAGGGTGCCCAAAACCCTGTCGGAAGAGAAAACAGAAGCTTACGCCCCTCAACGTATAGGCCTCGGCCCCCTCCACCATCTCCGCCCCGATCTCCACGCAATGCAAAACCACAAACTAGCTGCCATCAACCGGTTATTAACCCCAGAAAAGCTGCAAAACTTCCACCTCGCCGTCGAGGGACTGCTACCTTTGGAGCCCCTCGTCCGAGCTTGCTACGATCAGTATCTCGATCTGGATATGGCCACTCTCGCATGGATATTCGCCATTGATGGCCTCTTCTTGCTCTACTTCTTGAAGAACTACCCTGAAATGAAACAGCTTGCAGGCGATATTCTCATGCTGGAGAACCAAATCCCGCTCGTTTTGCTCGACAATATCCGACAAGTTTTTCAACTGGATGTCAGCACCGACCACGATTTCGAAGCTTTCTTGGAGGATCAATCTCCCCTTGAATTGAACACGAATGGACCCGCTGCATCCAATGATGCTCACCTGCTACATCGAATGTACCATTTGATCGTCAGCAAGAGAATCGTCCCGCATATATCAACCTCGTTAGCACTTCAATTCGCAGAATCAAGAATTGGGCTCGATGAAATTTCCCAGAGCCTGGAATTTCTAGCTGACCAAGGCCTTCCCGGTGCCGGAACTGCAGGTCAGATCCTCTCTTTCGTGAACAAGATTCCGCGGGAAAAGATCTCAGCCTTGTTCAAGAAAAATGAAAACACCCCAGGCCCAGCAGCTGACGAGATTGATATACCATCAGTCTCACAGATGACTAAAATCGCCAAAATAAAATTCAGCCTTACGTCAGGAGGAATCAGAGATATCACATTCGACGACGACCGTAAGGAGTTTTATCTTCCATCAATCAGGGTGAATAGTGCGACAGAGATACTGCTGAGAAACCTGGTGGCGTATGAAGCAGCAACAGCAGAAGCAGGTGCGAGTCATGAGGTGGCCGAGTACGTGGATTTGATGTGTGGGTTGATCGATAGTGCTGAAGATGTGGAGATTCTGAGAGAGAAGGGAATCGTGGTAAGTGAGTTGGACAACAAGGAAATTGCGAGGATGTTCGATGGCATTAGGAAGTCGGAGAAGAAGGGCAACGATAAAACAAAGTTGGAGGAGGCGATTGAGAGTGTGAACAGGGATTACAACAGTAGGGTGAGAGTAAAGGTGGAAAAATATGCTTACGCTTGTTTCAGATTTTCGAGCGTGGTCATCACCATTGCTGTGCTAGTCCTGCTCACATTACAAGCCTTCTGCTCCGTTTTTGGCTGCGCTCGCTGGTTTGACATTTCTGACTCTAAGCTCTACCTTCAGAAAGTTAACCCCGTTGTATCAATCAGGTAGTATATGTCTCTACAATTTGTTTGTCTGTTGTATCTTGAAGCTTTGGCTTGATGTTTTGTTAATGAAATAAACCAAGGAGAGAGTGATTAGATTTTGAGACTCCCAAATTGGAGTGCTTTGTTTAGTATTAATGGTTAGATTAAGCAAGGCACATGCAGCAGCACTGTTCAAGAAAAGTGAACCAAAGAGTTAAGAGTGAATACATCTTGCTTTGAAGCACGGTTCATTAGTGCTAAAGAGAGTTTCACATCTATCCAAATTCCTGTAATGCATTCATTTGTTGTTTATCTTCGGCGTGGCAGCCAAAAAGGACTCACTCAAGAAAGAAAACACTGTTAGATGCTGCAACATACAACAAAACTTTGTACAGTAAAATAATGGGTGAGAAAATATTTTACCATATGTTAAATGTTAATTAGTTCATTTATTTGCATTTGTCTGGCTGTCCATTCAAGATACAACCGCAGCAGATCAAAGGTAAAAGTCAACTGATAATATAACATGATGCAAGAAGATGAAAACTCTGGAAGTTTACCTGTATACAAGTTAAAACTCCAACAGCAGAAAGGAGAAAAGCATCTGCAACTAAAAATGCCAACTTGATGATTACCGGTGGCTCAACCATGCACCAAAAGTAAATGGGGCCGCTGGGTCTGTCAATGACTCAATACCCCTGCAGTTACAAGGGAGTCTGCACATGATGGAGAAAGATCACATTTTGATGCTCCAACAATGTTGAAAGAGCTAGACTTTTAAGGCCAAATGAAAAAGGAAAGGTCTTCTCACTTGTCATAGTTATCAGCATTGCCAGAGCAATAAACAAGAAAAAAAATAAAAAATCCCAGGAAACAGGAAAATAATGAATTGGGAAAACTACCTTTCCAACGCAATTGGAAACCCATGGGCAATGATGGTCAAATTGTTCAACACAAGGATCACTGGTGGAAGATAGAAAAGCAGCAATTCTTGAGCAATGAGGTGAGACCATTGGTTTGCTATGTGCATTTCTTAATGTTGTAATCAGATATGTTATACTGCAGGCTCTATACGAAGTTTGCAAACTCCATTGCAGTAGTGCAGCATCTGTGTGCAATTGCAGCAAGAAATTAAATACAAAATTTTCTAAACTTCTGCATCTGCTATTCTTCAAACTTTTTGTGTTTCTTTTCCACCTACATCGTTCGATATAATTAAAGCGTATAATTTATGATGTTAAATAATGTGGGTGAGGCAATCGTGATCTATAACAAAGAAATAATTTACTAGACCAGTGTATCACTGTATCTACATCAAAGCAATCCATACACGTACGTACGATTGAAAAATAAAAGCAAACAACCTTCTTTACTAGGCCAGTGATCAACCATACACGTATGTACGATTGAGAAATAAGTGCAAACAACTTTCTCACCGGAAAGTAGCTAGAGCAACACATTACACATGTCTGCATCTACTCATTCATTTCACTCCTCAAACAAGTTTAAAAGAAGAAGGCCTTGTGAGTGAGTGTTGTTGTCCTACAAAGAATGTCGTCCGATTCTGTGATCAGCCCCGGCAAGAGCGAGAGAAGATGGGTGGCTGCAATGGAGAAGAATTTCCCTCGACACCACATACTCGACGTGGATTTCAACACTCCATTTTATGTGTTGAGGGTGCCCAAAACCCTGTGGGAAGAGAAACCAGAAGCTTACACCCCTCAAAGCATAGGCCTCGGCCCCCTCCACCACCTCCGCCCCCATCTCTACCCTATGCACAACCACAAACTAGCCGCCATCAACCGGTTATTAACCCCAGAAATGCTGCAAAATTTCCCCCTCGCCGTCGACGCACTCGTCCCATTGGAGCCCTTCGTTCGAGCTTGCTACGATCAGTATCTCGATCTCGATATGGCCACTCTCGCATGGATAATTGCCATTGATGGCCTCTACTTGCTCCACTATTTGAAGAACTACCCTGAAATGAAGCAGCTTGCGGGGGATGTTCTCATGCTGGAGAATCAAATCCCGCTCACTTTGCTCGAAGAAATCCGAATCGTTTTTAAAGTCGATCTCGGCCGCCACTTTGATCTCCGAACTTTCTTGAAAGATCAATCTCCGCTTAAACTGAGCACCTATGCAACTGATGGATCCTATGAGGCTCATCTGCTACATCGAATGTACCATTTGATCGTCACCAAGGGAATCGTCACACACACCAAGTTTTCACTTACTGAATTTGGTGTGGTGGAAGCGGAGGAAACTTTGGAACTCAAAATGGGGGTGCAGGAAGTGGATGAGTACGTTTCCGGGAGCTTGAAGTTTGGCCTTCCCGGTGCCGCAACTGTAGATCAGGTTCTCTCTTTCGTGAACAAGGTTCCAATGGAAAAGATCTCAGCCTTTCAAGAAAAACCAAGACATCCCAGGCCCAGCAGCTGACGAGA
The DNA here is from genome assembly GCA_026898455.1 of Plectranthus barbatus. Classification (NCBI taxonomy): domain Eukaryota; kingdom Viridiplantae; phylum Streptophyta; class Magnoliopsida; order Lamiales; family Lamiaceae; genus Plectranthus; species Plectranthus barbatus. The sequence goes on from JAPKLW010002074.1 coordinate 50,461, forward strand.
TCGATATACCTTCAGTCTCACAAATGACTAAAATTGCCAAAATAACATTCTGCCTTACGGACGGAGGGATCAGAGACATCAAATTTAACGACCAAAAGAAGGAGTTTCATCTTCCATCAATCAGGGTTACTAGTACGACAGAGATACTGCTGAGAAACCTGGTGGCGTACGAAGCAGCAATAGTGGAAGCAGGAGCGGCTCATGAGATGGCGGAGTACGTGGACTTGATGTGTGGGTTGATAGACAGTGTTGAAGACGTTGAGATCCTCAGAGAGAAGGGAATCGTGGAAAGTGAGTTGGATAACTCCGAAATTGCGAGGATGTTCAATGGCATTAGGAAGTCGGAGAAGAAGGGCGGTGAGAAAACAAAGTTGGAGGAGGCGATAGACAGTGTGAACAGAGAATACAGCAAAACGGTGAGAGTGAAGGTGGAAAGATATGCTTATAAATGTTTCAGGTATTCGAGCCTGGTCGTCACCATTGCTGTGCTGCTGCTGCTTACATTACAAGCCTTCTGTTTTGTGTTTGGCTGCTCTCGCTGGTTTGCAAATTCCAAATGAAGCTCTAGAAAGATATCCGTTCCTTATGGCTGCCCCTGCCTGCATGGTATCATATATTATCAATCAAGTAGTTAATATGTGTGTGCAATATGCATGTTTTCTTGTTCTTGCAGCCCTAGCCTAGGTAACTTACTTTAGCCATGTTTGTTTTTGACTGAATGCAAAATGCAATAAAGAGTTATCATTTGCTGAAGGTTGAAACGTCCTACTGCACTGTTGGTTTGACTACAGCAAGTAGATAAATAACAAACAAACTTGTCAAGTACCCAACAACAACCTAGGTCTTCTTTTAATTTTCAAATTGTTAACTAATAACAGCAGTGGTTAAGAGAAATATTATTTATGTTAATGAAGGATGGGGCGAAAGAAATATTGACTTGCACAAAAGAAACACATTTTACCATATTAGTATAATATGTGTGAAAAGACCTTAATGGTAGTGTGTTTCAATTTTATATTTTGTCATTTTTCTTAATAGAAATACTATATTTATGTAAACTCATACTCGAATATCGAATTCATGACCTCTTATCATAGAACATATACTTTCACCACTACACCTGCCCGAACATAAGACAAGTTTTATATTGTCTTATCTACTACTATTACAGCAGGTTTAATTAAGTAGTTTTATCTTATGTTGAATTGCAAGTTTTACTTAATTAAAGCAGCACTAAAATGAACTAATTATCTGCAACTTTTCTAGATATTGTAATTTCAAATATTAAAATGTATATAGTTTTTGCTCATCCATATTTAACTCCTACAAAACCCTCATTCATGAGTTTCTTTGGATTTGAATCCTCTGTTCAAAACACAGCAAATGTGTTGTGCACCCTTCTCTACCATACACTTTTTTTTAAAAAAATAATTTTAATATTTCAAACAGTTAGATGCTCATGTTGAAGCATCAAGAATCAGCACTAGTCGGAGCATTTGGTTGGATAGACTTCTTGGTGAGTAAGACTCTGCTCATAACCTGAGCTGATGCATTTCTGGAAAACATGTTTCATATTTATCCAAAAACTTTGACTAGAAGAAACCCAATTTACTTTCATAACTTTCTAATAAATGCAAGAAAATGCAAATGGCACTGGCTTAGAGCACTCCACAATTGACCTCAATGAAAAAGAGGGTACACAACATTCATAGTATAGTTAGCAATCCTTAAAAATATTGATTACGTAGAAATGGACATTCAGTTCTGGACTCGAGGAGTGTCTATCCTACAGCCATGTTTGTTTCATTGACTGAATGCAAAATGCAATACAGGGTTATCATTTGCTGAAGGTTGAAGGGTCCTGCACCACTCTTGGTTTGACTAGGTGAAGTTGATAAATAACAACCAAAATTGTCAAGAATTTGAACTAATACCAGCAGTGGTTAAGAAAATTTTATTTATATTGATGAAGGATGGAGACCATAGTAAGTATAATATGAGTGATAAGACTTTAATGGCAGTGTTTTTCAAATTTATATCTTCCTATTATTGGTAACTTGAACTTATATTCTTCAGGAATAAAATGTTTAAAAGCATCAAACAAAAGGCTAGCTCTGGTATACCTCCCTGCAATTTAGGACTATCATATGCTAATACTAAAGTATAATTGAGTGAAACCTGATAGGGTTTTCCGCAAAAATAAAAGTGTTTATTCATGAATATAAATAGAGAGAAAATAGAAGATACGAAACTATCTAAAAGATATGAAAGCTAGAAGAAACCCTAGATACATGCATATCTAGGTTAAAGGAAATATTCTATCAAATATTCTATCATCCCCCCTCAAGCGAAGGCGTGCGGAGAGCGTTGAGTCTGAGCTTGCCACGGAAATACTCGAATAAGGGCCGCGGAAGCGCCTTTGTGAAGATGTCGGCTAGCTGCAACTCAGTGGGAATGAATTCTGTTACAAGCTTTCCGGATAGCACAAGTTCCCGAACAAAGTGATAGTCTATATCAATATGTTTGGCTCGTTTGTGCGCAATCGGATTCTGAGTCAGAAAGATAGAACTCTTGTTATCACAGAAAAGGTGAGGCGAGCGAGATAGAGGTACATGAAGCTCACGAAGGAGAGAAGTGAGCCAGACGATCTCTGCTGCAGTGTTTGCCATAGCACGGTATTCGGACTCACAACTGGAACGAGCGACTGTTGGTTGTTTCTTCGCACTCCAAGACACTAGATTTCCAGCGAGAAAAATAGCATAGCCATAGGTGGATCGGCGAGTGTCGACACAACGTGCCCAATCCGCATCAGAGTAGGCAATCAAATCAAGAGATGAACGGCGAGAAAAGTAGAGGCCGTGGGAGAGTGTAGCCTTGACATAGCGTAAGATCCTTTTTACAGCCTGAAAGTGGTCGACGGTAGGCGCCTGAAGAAATTGGCTGACGAGGTTCACGGCAAAGGCAATATCCGGGCGAGTAATAGTGAGATACTGAAGAGCACCAACAATGGAACGATAATGCGTGACATTTGCATATGCATCACCATCCTGGGCAAGGTTGACGCCGGCAGGGAGAGGAGTAGCTACGGGTTTGGCGTCGAGCATGTCGGTGCGAGCTAGAATATCCTTCGCATACTTGGCCTGAGAAAGAACCAGACCATTATCCGTATAAGTGACTTCCAAACCCAGAAAATAGCTAAGAGACCCCATATCCTTAATGGCGAACTCCGCATGCATACGTGAGATAAAGGCCGAAATGCGAGCAGGATTATTCCCAGTAAGAATAATATCGTCAACATACACAAGCAAATAGAGCATAATAGAATCTTGCTGGAAAATAAAGAGAGACGTATCCGACTTGCTGCAAGAGAAACCCGAAGATAATAGGAATGAGCTGAGGCGCTGAAACCAGGCCCGAGGAGCCTGCTTGAGACCGTATAGAGCTTTCTTGAGTAAGCAGACGTGATTAGGAAAGCGCGGGTCAATGAAGCCAGGCGGTTGAGACATGTAGACCGGAACAGACAAGACGCCATTGAGAAATGCATTTTTTACGTCCAATTGGTGTAAGGGCCAGCCGTTAGCAACAGCAATAGATAATATAACACGAACAGTAGAAGCTTTAACGACTGGACTAAAAGTGTGAGAGAAATCAATACCGGGAATCTGGGAAAAGCCCTGAGCAACCAAGCGTGCTTTGTGTCGTTCGATGGAACCGTCAGCACGAAACTTGGTTCGGAAAACCCACTTTGAACCGACAATATTGGAATCCTTAGGAGGAGGAACATGTTTCCATGTTTGATTTCTGTGAAGAGCAGCAATTTCTTCGGACATTGCATCTAGCCAGAGAGGATTCTTCGCCGCAGACTTGAAACCCTTAGGCTCGACGGCGGATTGAAGAGCATCATGGAGGCGCGTAGAAGCATAGTAAGCCAAATGGCGAGGCTTAAAAATCCCAGCACGAGCTCGAGTCATCATGTGGTGGCCCGGAGGAGCTGGTGGGGGTTCGTGCTGGACGGGAGGCGAAGGGGGCTGAATAGCTGCCAGAGGAGGCTGAGGGGCAGCGAGATCGTCGGTACAAACCGAACACGGCCGTGGATGATCAGCGTGCGAAGGCGGAACAGCCGGCGAAGGTGTAGACGGCTTGGGCGAGACTTGAGCTGGCTGAGGCTCAATGAATTCCGAAATATCCAGCCGAGTTGAGGGTGCAGCTGGGGAGGAACCCACCATGGGAAAGTGAGACTCGTCAAAACGAGCATGGCGCGTGATGTAAATACGCGAAGTAGATGGATCGAGGCAGCGAAAACCCTTGTGTCTGGAAGAGAAACCAAGAAATATGCAGGGCAGACTTCGAGGTGAGAATTTATTAGCTGCATAATCACGTAGGCACGGAAATACACGGCAGCCAAACGGATGAAAATTCTCAAAATTCGGAGACGATCCAAACAAAGTCTCGAAAGGCGACAGACCCTGAAGAACAGAAGAGGGTAGGCGGTTAATAATATAAGTTGCTGTGGAGAAAGCATCTACCCACATGTGAAGCGGCAAATTGGCGTGAAATAGGAGAGCAAGGCCGGTCTCAGTGATGTGTCGATGCTTGCGTTCAGCACGTCCGTTCTGTGATGGCGTGTAAGGGCATGACATAGTGTGAAGAATGCCCTTGGACTGAAAGAAACTTGAAACAGTAGAGCTAATAAATTCACCTCCACCATCGCTTTGAAAGGTTTTAATCTGTCGAGAAAATTGAGTTTCCACAAGAGTAGTGAAGGATTGTAACATAGCATAGAAGTCCGATTTCTTAAATAATGGATAGAACCATGTAAACCGACTGAAGTCATCAATAAATATAACATAATACCGATATGCAGCAGTAGAAGAAATCGGAGCCGGACCCCACAAATCACAGTGAATAATATCCAAAACATTGGAAGCTCGTTTATTATTCAAAAGAAAAGGTAAGCGAGAACTCTTTGCTTTCTGACATGAAATGCAAATAGCCGGTTTCGGCAAACAAGAAGTGACAAAAATACGACCTTGCTTATTGAGTAAAGAAATAGTGTCAAAAGAGACATGACCTAGACGACTATGCCAAAGTTCAAAGGAAGCCTTTAAAACGTTGGACTTTAACTGAGACACGAAAGCAGGAACCATGCGATCAAGAATATAGAGCCCAGCATTACGTCGACCGCTTGCGAGTACCTCCTTGGTGCGGCGATTCTGAATTTCAAAAAGATTATCAGAGAAGACAACATTAACAGGGAAGTCGGAAGTGAGCTTGCTAACAGAGAGCAAATTCTTTGTTAAAGAGGGAACCACCAGAACATCCAAGAGATTAACATTATTTGAAATCCGAGAATAACCAATACGAGAAATAGGTAGATGTGCACCGTTACCGACTATAACACGGTCTGAGCCGGAATAGGGCTGAGAGGAATCGAGACTGAGCACATCCGGAGTCATGTGAGCGGAGGCACCAGTATCAAGAAACCAATCAGACTGAGGAGGCGACGAGAGGGAGCAGCTAGTGTTGAATGCTTCAGCAAGATGAGCGGACGACGTGCGAGAATAGCGCTCAGGACAGACGTCAGCATAATGGCCTTCTCGTCGACATATTTGGCACTTGGGCACACTACGCTGATTGTTCTTGCCGTTACCACCTCGACGACGTTGAGAATTTTTGTTGTTCTTGCCATTACCGCCATGAGAAGAGCCGTCTGCAACAAAAGATTGAGACTGGCCATAAAACGCGACCTGCGAGGAAGAGTGATTATCCAAAGAATCTTGAAAAATAGAGAAGTTCTCAGCCTTTGATAATAAATCACGAAACGATGGCAGTGCAGTAAGGGCCATCTGAGCAACCGAGAACGAGGCAAAAGAGGGACCGAGCCCTCGAAGAAACCAGTGTGCTTTGTCGGAGTCTTCCACTGGACGACCAATCGCCGCCAGTTGGTCACACAGAGATTTAAAATCTCGGCCATATTCAGTAACAGAACGAGAGCCGCGCTTGAGTGATTGAAGTTCATCCTTTAGACGAAGCTCGCGAGTTTTTGATTTATTTGCGAAAGCTGCGTCTAGGGCAAGCCACACCGCGCGGGATGTGGAACATCCAATGGCTTCGGCCATTGCTTCCTCGGACAGCGTGGACAGCAGCAGCGATAGAAGGCGCTGATCTTGGAGAGTCCACGAAGCGAAGGCTGGATTTGGTGTCGCTGGGCGTGACGGCGAAGTCAGAGCCGCGGGCGGTGGAGGCAGGGAGCCGTCGAGATACTTCATCAGATCCTGTGAGGTGAGGAGAGGCACAATTTGCGAGCGCCATAAGAGAAAATTGGAAGAATTTAGTTTAATAGTGATCATATGAATTAGGGTAGAGAGGGGGAGAGGATCGGTAGCCATGGGGGGCGACGCGATGAGGAAGAGGGTGGGAGGGAACGGGAGGGCTCGAGCAGCGTGAGGCTGCGAGCGAGAGGAGCTACGAGCGGGAGGCTGCGTGCGTGCTCGAGCAGCGTGAGGCCGCGAGCGTGAGGGGGATTAGGGTTAGGATCGTAGGTTAGGCTGATACCATGATAGGGTTTTCCGCAAAAGTAAAAGTGTTTATTCATGATGAATATAAATAGAGAGAAAATAGAAGATACGAAACTATCTAAAAGATATGAAAGCTAGAAGAAACCCTAGATACATGCATATCTAGGTTAAAGGAAATATTCTATCAAAACCTAAATGTCTAAAAAGAATGTAATGGCGACCAGCTTTTCGAAGCCTAACAAGGATGAAATAAGGCATGACAGGGAAAAGAATGATAAAGAAAACTACAGGTAGCAATAGCATTGTGGAAGAGAAACTCCATGAAGAAGATTCAGGCACGTGACATCGTCATAAATTTCTCATAGCTGATTAACATATTCTAAAGAGAAGTGACAGTCTGAAATACTTGGCCCCTCTCATCAACTGGTTGGGGCAAAAGAAGAGGCATGGCAATCTTGAGTGAGGTTAGAAAAGCAGCCATTCTTGAGCTTTGAGGTGAAACCATTGGTTTGCTTTATGGTGTTGTGTGCATTTCTTACTCTTTTCACACTTTGTGCAAGAAATAATAGCTTATCTTGATCCTTAGATATTTTTATTTTTTAATTAGATATATTATATTAATTCTGCTGTGTCTCCATACTGCATAAACTTAGATAACATTGTCCTATGCATTGCAGGCTTCCACTTTGTATCAACAAATTATTCTATTTCTTCTTCAACAAACTATAACTAACCTCGTTTGTGCAGTTACCTTGGGAGGATGCATGAAGAATGTTTTGCACCATTCTTCTTTCCCCTTCATATCTTTCTTTCATGGCAGTTGTTTTGTCTGTGATATCATTTATTTCTTACATTTTGAGGTCAGTTTCAAGTTTCTCAATGTTCAGACATGTCCACCTATTTCTTACTATGTAATCATGAACCTACAATTCCAACTTTCTCATTGTTAAAACTCACAAATTTTTTAAAATATATTTTTTTAATAATAAACCTATAACATCAACTTTAAGACGGTCACTCATAAATATAATTATTTCTGTATCTTTACATTATTATTTATTATATTAAATAAATATTTTTTATAGTATTAAATTACATAATAATTTTTAAATTCTCTGATTTAAGAAAAATTTTGAAAATTTATAAATTAAAACAATACAAATTTAAAACAACAAAGTTACTAGGAAAATTAAAATTACATAATAATATTTCAAAAGATCTAATTTAAAGTAATGAATTTTATAAATTAAAACCATAAAAATTAAGAACAAATTATAATATTTTATGCATATACACTTTAATCTGCACAAATTAAATATACTTATTAATTATGAAAATTTGTTCCTAAAAAAATGTTGGCATTGTGGCCGAATCCCGATACCTTAAAAAATGTGGCCCCACAATCTATATATTTCATCCGTCTCACTTGAATTATCACACTTACCAAATTGGGTAACTCAATCAAATTGTCACATTTCAAAAATAATAACTTTTTCACACTCAACAGTAAAATATCAATCACACTAATTCATTCTACACTCACAACTCTTAATTTTCGTGTCGAAAAGAAATATGACAATTATAACAAGATTGAGAGAGTATATACTAAAGGAAAAAAGTCAATCATAACTGTTCCCGCCAAATTGAAATAAATTAATTTTTTTTATTTATCAATACTTAAAAAAAGGCTGTCCAAATAAATAAAATACACTCACATATTAAAATGAGTTAATTTTATGGGCTAAAATTAAATTGAATATTCTCTTATATTTACTTCCTCAAAATATATTTATTAATATTCAGACACGTATTATTAATATTTGCTAGAGGCTATTCCGTAATTATTTAAAATTTAGATTTAAGTAAAACAATTCTTAATTTTTCCTCATAAACAATATTTTCTTAATTAAAACTATTGATAAGATTTAATTTTTGTAACACATTTACATATTCAAATATTTTATTTTAAGTAAGTTACAAAATAATTTTATTAAAAGAGACGATATAAATTATTAATATTTGCAAAACATCTGTTGACTTGATTTTTCGATAAATTGTGATGATTAGAAAATTAATTTTACATTTATAAAAAAATATTTTGGTATAGATTATTTGGTCGATCAAATTAAAAATTATATTTTTATTTATAAAATACATTATGGTTAAATTTATATTGCGTATACTTATTATTATTTTTTTAATTTCATTCGTGAACCCCCATTATATAGAATACATCAAATTAATCAGCAACATGTAATTCTCAAACTCCGACTTAGATATTAAGTTAAAGACGAAGATTTAAGCATCACAAATAAAAAATTAGAGATTTAGACAAATGATAAATTTTTTCTTTAAAAATATATATTAGATGTTTAAATGAATAGTGTGTGCTTCATTAATAAGTACTGCAATTTATTGAAGATTATTTTTGATAATGTGAATGGAGCATCATGCTCGATTTATTGGAATAATATTTCAATTGTATCATAACTTATTTTAAAATTTAAAATAAGTGGTATTTCAATTATTTAAATATCAACATTTATAAATCTTACCATTGACGATTCAATTAACTTGAAAAAGTGCCAGTGTATTTCACTTATATTGTAACATTAACTTATTAAAATTATAAAATAATAATTTGATACACTTTTTATTTTTTTATAATAATTAACTTTAATAATTTTGTGCAACACAGAAAAAAAAATACTTCATTTGTCCCTTTGAAGTAGTCTCATTTCTCATTTTTGTTTGTCCCATAAATTAGTCACATTTTTCTAAAATGACAAATTTTTTCACTCACCAATAAAATATTAATTCCACTACACTCACAACTCTTAATCTCCGTGCCAAAAAGAAAGGGGACTATTCATATGGAATAGAGGGAGTACTAGTTTATGTTAAAACCCAACTCTTATTTTCAAGAGACAACATTGCCATATCATCACAAATAAAAGTTGTGTAATAGTTTAAACCCGGAGAAAAACACCCCATTACAGTCGGTAGCCAATCGTCCAATCTTCTTAATTCAGGTTTTTTTTTTTTTTTTTTGGTATTCCTATTTCATTCGAGCACCAATTTTCTTTTATTCAGCTGTATTAAATACAAAAATTTGATTCCAAAATTTGCAACTGCTATTATTGTCAGCCTATCCTCATCATTGACTGATAATAACGGAACTATTTAATGAAATATTTATTTATCTTTCATCCACATCACAACTTACAATCTAATATTATTACATTTCACATCAGTAATTTAATCCAACCTAATTTTTTAATTATAATATTAATTTTTTACTCTTCCAATATAATTTATTTTAAATTAATCACTATGATAAATATCACGTATTAAGGATTCGTAACTTATAGTCTTATACATCCAAAATAATTTGTTTAGAAATAATAATAATAATAATAAAGGAAAATAAATATCTAATCATAAAAAGAATAAAACAAACGGAAATAAAAGAAAACAAAGTAAGAAAAACAAAAACCAGAATATATATATAAATAACTGGAATCGAGGAGAGAGGTGTGCCATGAATTTGTGTATTCGAGAGAGAGAAAGGTCAAAGTTGCTAAGTTTTTAATACTCCCTCTTTCCCGTTAGATTAGTTCATATTTCTATTTTCGTCTGTCCCATCAGATTAGTCCACTTTTCTAAAAGGGAAAAAAAAATTTCTCATATCAATAAAATATTAACTCCACTACACTCACAAATATTGGTTTCTGTGCCGAAAATAAACTGGACTAATCTAATGGGACGGAGGGAGTACTTTTGATTTAATTTTATTATTATAATATTAATTTTATAATGGTGACATGATACATCAGCCCACCAGTGTGTTTGATGTGACATTGAATTGAATATGTAATATCTGTCAATTTGGCTGAGGTAGCTGAGCATCATGCATTCATTTTTTTAGTAGTTTCTACTTAATTAAAGAGCACCATTTTTCAGCAATATATCTGTAATTTCAACTAACAAAATTATATAATTCTTGCTCTTAGATGTTTAATGCCTATGAAACCCTCATGTAATTAAAATTTACTCTTTAAACTTTACATATATGTTGATGATGTAAAATTATGTGGGCGAGTCAATAGACCAATAGTATCTATATATTAAAGATATAATTTTCTGGAGCATTGTATCGTATCTGCATCAAATTAATCCATGTATGATTGAAAAGTAAATGCAAACAATTTTCTCACTGGAAAGTAACTGCACATGATTGTGTATATATGTTTTTTTTAAAAGAAGGGATATAGAGTGAGTGGCTGAGAAAACCTTGTTGTCAGAAAATATGTCGTCCAATTCTGTAATCAGCTCCGGCGAGAGCGAGAGAAGGTGGGTGGTTGCGATGGAGAAGAATTTCCCTTCAAACCACATTCTCGACATAGATTTCAACACTCCATTTTGTGTGGTTAAAGTGCCCAAAACCCTGTCGGAAGAGAAACCAGAAGCTTACGCCCCTCAACGCATAGGCCTCGGCCCCCTCCACCACCTCCGCCCCCATCTCTACCCTATGCACAACCACAAACTGGCTACCATTACCCGGTTTTTAGCCCCAGAAAAACTGGTAGACTTCCACCTCGCCGTCGAGAGACTGCTACCGTTGGAGCCCCTCGTCCGAGCTTGCTACGATCAGTATCTGGATCTGGATATGGTCACTCTCGCATGGATATTCGCCATTGATGGCCTCTACTTGCTCCTTTTCTTGAAGAACTACCCTGAAATGAAGCAGAAGCAGCTAGCAGGGGATGTCCTCATGCTGGAGAACCAAATCCCGCTCGTTGTGCTCGACGAAATCCGACAAATTTTTCAACTCAGCACCGACCACGATTTCCAAGCTTTCTTCTTGATGGATCAATCTCCGCTTCAATTGAACACCAATGGACCTGCTGGGTCCAAGGATGCTCACCTGCTACATCGAATGTACCATTTAACCGTCGGCAAGAGAATCGTCCCTCATATTAGAACAGTAAGAACTACGCTCGATGAAATTATCGAGAGCGTGCAATTTCTAGCTTGCCTTCCCGGCGCCGCAACTGCAGGGCAGATTCTCTCTTTCGTCAACAAGGTTCCACTGGAAAAGATCTTAGCCT
>JAPKLW010002074.1:62099-89673 GCA_026898455.1 Plectranthus barbatus
TCAAGAAAAACCAACGCCCAGCAGCTGACAAGATCGATATACCATCAGTCTCACAGATGACTAAAATTGCCAAAATAAAATTCACCCTTACATCCCGAGGAATCAAAGGTATCACATTCGATAAAAAAGAGAAGGAGTTTTATCTTCCATCAATCAGGGTGAAAAGTACGACAGAGATACTGCTGAGAAATATGGTGGCGTATGAAGCAGCAACAGCGGAGGCAGGAGAAAAAGAGATGGCGGAGTATGTGGACTTGATGTGTGGGTTGATCGACAGTGTTGAAGACGTGGAGATCCTCGAAGAAAAGGGCATCGTGGAAAGTGAGTTGGATATCGCGGAAACTGTGAGGATGTTCAATGGTATTAGGAAATCGGAGAAGAAAGGTGGTGGTGGAACGAACATTGCGAAGGCGATAAAGGGTGTGAACAGAGAATACAGCAATACGGTGAGAGTGAAAGTGGAAAAATACGCTTCCGCATGTTTCAAGTTCTCCAGTGTGGTCATCACCATTGCTGTGCTAATCGTGCTTACATTAAAAGCCTTCTGCTCCGTGTTTGGCTGCGGTCGCTGGTTTGACATTTCTGATTCTATTCAGACAGTCTCCCCTATGGTATCAATAAAGTAGTGTGTGCGCAATTTGTTTTCTGGTGATTCTAAGCTCTACCTTCAGACAGTCTCCCCTATGGCCTATGGTATCAATTAATTAGTGTGTGCGCAATTTATTTTCTGGTTTGGCATTTCTGATTCTAAGCTACAGTCTCCCCTATGGCCTATGGTATCAATTAAGTAGTGAGTGTGCAATTTGTTTTCTTGTGTATCTTTAAGCTCTTTGACTAGATGTTTTGTCAAATCAGCCAAGGTGAGAGTGGTGAGATTTGGTATTTATTCAAGAATAGTCCTATTCCATTAATACTAAAGAAAATATATCCAAATTCCTGTAATGCATTCATTTGGTATTTATCCTCGGCGTGGCAGCCAAAAAAAAAAGGACTCACTCAAGAAAGAAAACCCTGTTTGTTACATGCTACAACATACAACAAAACTTTGTACATTAAACATGAAAATTTGAATGAGATACAAATGCTTCTCCGGTGCATCAAGCAAGCATTTGCCGATAGTTGCTATCATGAAACTACTGCAGAACGGGTAGCATTTCGGCCCAAACCAACACCCAAGCCAAGAGGGATATGATTATTGGTGTTATTTTGACTACGGCTGTGGCTGCACTGAGAAGAATGAATGTGGCCCTGATGTGAATTAGAGCTCTTGTTCACATCAATTACTACGTGGCCATCAGCATTCGTTTGATGAGTAGTAGCATGGCTGACACCATTTGTAAGGTTTGCACTTCGTGTCATACTTACCATCCCAATTCCTTCGGGTTCCCTTGATTCTTCAACACACTCTATGTCTTCATTGTATCCATTTATCAAGAAATCTGTGCAGTTCTTCTTGCAGCCCCGATCAAATGGATTGCGAAATCGACCATCCGGTCCTCTTAAGTAACTGTACCTCAGCATGTTTGCCATTTCATTTGTTGTGATATTACGAGCAATCTGTAACATGGTATATAATCAAAACTCTCAATAGCAGAAACAATAACTATTGTAGGGGGGTTTATGATTACAAAAAGATCTGCAAGGACTAAAGGGGGGTCATATTTTTGCATTTGCCTCGCATGGGTGTTAATGATGTCCTTTCAAGAAACAACCGCATCCAAGGGTAAAAGTCAACTGATCATAAAACATGAAACAAGAAGATGAAAACTCGGGAAATTTACCTGAGAAGCCTGTACACAAGTTAAAACTCCGACAGCAGAAAAGAGAAAAGCATCTGCAACTAAAAATGCCAAAGCGCCAACGTGATGATTACCAGCATGGCTCAACCATGCACCAAAAGTAGATGGGGCTGTTGGGTCTGTCAATACCCCTGCAGATACAAAAGAGTTTGCACATGATGGAGAAAGACCAAATGTAGATGCTCCAACAATATTGAAAGACCTTCATTTTTAAGACCAAATGAAAAAGGAAAGGTAATCTCACTTGTCAGAGCCACTGCTCCAGTTATCAGCATTGCCAGAACTTCCAGAGTAATAAACATGAAAAAATCCCACTTATTTTTCTGTCAAGATGACAAAGAATGCATAGACATGCTTCAGATTAACATAAGTTTACAGAACAAATCTGACAAATACGAGAATCCAAAGAAGTATTTTTCAAGGAAACAGTAGAATTCTCAGAGTTTGACAAAATTTATCAAGGAAAACAAAATGGAATTTTAAGATCAGTAAAATATAGGAAAAATAACCTGCATGTTTTATAACAGGTGAAGGTAACAGGAAAATAATAAATTGTGAAAACTACCTTTCCAATGCAATTGGACACCCATGGGCAATGATGGTCAAATTGTTCAACACAACGATCACAGGTGGAACAGTGTTTTGCACGAAGAGGCCTAACAATCTGACAAAGCAAACATTGACCTCACCAAGGAGTAGAAGCACGAAAATTTTGTTCTATTTGATTCCCATGAACAACAGTACATGACAAGAAAGTATACCTTGCAAGTTGCACAAAGCTGAGACCAATTTCCAGCTATCAAAGCTGGATTATTTATTTCAATCTTTAGTAAAGGCTCCTACAGAAAATCAACAAATTCAAAAGGAAAATTTAGAAAGGCTATTGCACTAAACAAATAAAGGTAAGAGAAACAATTTTGAAACAGTGAATGACTGAACTAGTCTCCATTCCATACTTACATCATCTTTCATGTTTTCTGGACCATATGCATTCATTCTGATAAAGCCAGGATCCTTGCTGCAAACAGAAGCACACAAAAAGTTAGGCTCTCTAGCAATCCATTTATTATACAAACAAGCATTTTTACAAGAATTTGTAAAGAAAATAAAATTTTTAGACATTTTTAAGTTGCACGATGACTGACTACGTCATGGAAACATTGCCCCGCACAGAAAATTAGAAATCAAAATTCAAATGTAAATTAGGATCAGTATGTATAAACAATTAAACAGAACATAAACAATGTGCAACTCATTCACCATCAAAGGATTTTAAACATTATTACTGGACATTAATAATTATCAACTCGTATGCCTACAAGCCACAAGGTGACTTCAATAAATTAAACATATTAGAACCCGACTCATGTACAAACATAAAAAATTATTCTTCAAAAATGCATAAAGCATTTTAAATATTCTAGGGTTACCTGCTGCATCTATAAAAGAGAACTAGACCTATTGATGCCGAGAACACACCCATCCAGGCAAAAAGGCCAAAGCCTGCTGTTAACCTTGGCAGATTTGAAGCTGCATGGACAACCAAGGAACATAAATTCTTATGTTGATTAACAGACCGATTAAAATAGGGCGGCCTGATTAAGATTGGCATCAAGACATACCCGTAACAACTGAATGTATATATGTTGCAAGCATCACGAAAATAATAAACCAAAGAACTGGAGCAAGTCCTAGCTTTGAAAATCTGCCAAGGAAGCTGTTATTATCCCATCGTTTGTCATACAACCTTCTAGCATTTCCCTGCAGATCACATCCAATAAAATCTTACGGTCAACATTAGTCAGATACATTGAAAAAGATCTAGACATCTAAACATAGCTTTTATACTAGTGGACAGTGGACTTAGCCGGATGAACCTGTTAATGTAGATCTGATTTCTGAAATAAAATGGAGCTCTAAAATACTTATTGGAGGCCAAAAATATAGTTTCATAGAAAATCTACAATGTTGAGCTTGATTACTCCACCAAAAATTAATAATAATACATTCCTAAAATAATGGTTTACGGAGTACCTACAAGGAAAAACGCGACTTGTCTATGATTTTTATCAGCAGCAAGCTGTGCAGGTGTAAGGCCGGTATTTTCTGTTACCATCAAATCTTCTTTCTTCCCTGCCATCACCAGAACAGTGCATGCCTCTAAGTTACCCCTAATGGCAGCCCAGTGCAGTGGGGTGCAACCTAGATGAGAAATACAAAACAGAAGCTTCTGAAGCTGAATAGTGGGGCACAAAGAAAAACAAATATGAAGAGGAAAAGCATGAGAAGTAACATTTAGTGCGGAGCATTGCAGCTAACCTTCTTTATCCTGCCGCCCTCTGTAGGCATTCAGATATAACAAAAGGCGTATGCAGTCAGCAAATCCCTTGTATGCAGCCCTATAGTCATCATCGATAAATTAACAAACTAAACTCAGCAAAGTAAACCAGCTGAGAGAGAGTGCCGAGCAGGAAAGAGAGATAAATTGTGTATGAGTCCTCAACAACAATATAATTATTTCAATACGAATATTAATTAGAAATAATTATTACACTTTGAGAAAAAAGTTCAAAAAACTAAAGTGTATAGAAAATATTAGGCACAATGCATATCTTGAAAATAGCATGGGATTCGCGAAACAGTTGGAGAGCTACTTCTATTCAATTTTAACGCACATTGTCATTTAACTAAGCATTGTAGTTGCTCTTATGTTTTAAGAGAACTCAATGCAGGTTTACAAGAAGAAAATTATGTTATATGATAGGATTGATTGCTCACCAGATTACTAATGGGGAAAACAAACAGCAGATAGCAAAAAAAAGTGGCATTATCTTTACCACAACTATAAGGGAGGACGGAACCGGTGAACCCACACCTCATAACAGGGATCCTACATATCTATCGCGAAGGAGAACACTAAGAGAATATAAAATATACAATTAACATGAACAGTACTTGTCCCCAGAAAAAAAATACTCCCTCCGTCCAGGCTGAATTGTCCCGGGTTGACCGGGCACAATAACCAAGGAGTGTGAGTGTAAAGTAAGTTGAGTGGAATTAATATTTTATTTTTGAGTATGAAAAAGTTGTCTTTTTAAGTAATGGGACAATTGAGGTGGGACGGAGGGCGTAATAATAAATTCAAGAGTTCATAAAGTCAAAACCATCAACCTTCCCCAGAAAAATTAATGCTTTCTCATGCAAAATCTCTTTGACCATAGAAAGTCTATAATGATAGGTTAGATAAAAGGAAATAATTGGTGCACATTCCAACAGAAAACTACAATTACATTTGTCAAGTACCAGTGCAATGGGCTTCTCCCGTCATTATCAGGGACATCAGGATCAGCATTCCACTTTGTGACGATGTGACAAAGGAAAGCAGTCTGGCCATACTGTGCTGCCACATGTGTCATCTGCAACCACAGCAAGTGTGAAAATGAATATAGCACAGTTTCAGAAATGCACCAGCGTTGCAATTGCTTGATCAACAAAAAATTGAATAAACATCACTAAAATGAATATAAAGGAACCCAAATGTAAGGACAAAGCTCTAGCACAACCCAATAGTGCAAACAGCCAAACAGTAGGACAATAATACCAATCTCACAATTCCTTCATAAACTTCTAGGAAGTAAAGTTCTATCAAACCCAGACAATTTAGCACAGACTATCCAAATAGAACTCCAATGCTGACATCTAAACCATAACAACTGACTCAGAATCAACACATATTCCTAAGTTTTAGATGATCCTGGATCATGCGAATTTCATTTATATAACAATCATTGCAGATGTAAATTTTTTTTCTGGACTTTAACATGTAATTTACTAAAATGATTTAATATCTGCTTCCTGACCCATTTCATAAACATCAATCACACCTCTCCGAACTGCAGCTAGCTGCTAGCCAATTGTCAGGATTCAAGAGAAATAATGGCAAAAAGTTTATGTCACTATCAGACACCCATCTCCCATATCTGAAACACCAAATACAACTATGCAACACAATGTGATATTTGTGGAAAGACATCAAGACCATGATATTGACTAATTAGTCTTCTGGATAATTTTTCTAAATTTCTAAACCTGTACCAAAAAATGGAAAAACAAACCTGATAACCATTAAAATCAGCTGCACTGACACGAGCACCCTCCTGCAACAGAAGTTCTGCAACTTGAATTGAACCCCTCACTGCACTCCAATGCAGGGCTGTTTGTCCAGTATGGTCCCGTGCATTAATATCACCTCCATGCTTTTGACAAAAATCACAAAATATCAGGCAATTTGTACTTCACTATAAAGCTAAATAATAAGATGTAATGTGAAACTTCCGATGCATATGCTATCTGTGAAAAATTAACTGTAACCCTTCCCCCACCCAACCTTTCACCTTAAGATCCAAAGATATGTCTGTATTTCTGAAACATATACAGTTAATTTAGAAATCCTTTACTATAAAGAATTCCTTACAGCACCGTTTATATTTAAAGCTGCCAGCAGTAAAAATTTTATGCAAACAATCGATCATTGAGTGAAGCATACATGTCCTTCGAGGTTGAGTCAAACTACCAAACATCTGGCGATAGTAGATATAACAACCCCTAGGCTGGCCAACCCTTCAGGAGATGATCCCCCTTACTTCCCAAAAGATGATAGAATAGTATGGCCCTAACAATAAATGGCCCATTCTAAACTATCTAGGCATTCTCTCCATTTTATGGACCATAGAAAAAATGTATCCCCAGGTATTCAATACACAAAATGCACCTAAAGTACCCAATTTATACCCCCGTCCAGTTGTAGCACTGAATTTTCTACTCTAATGTGAAGAAGCTAAGCTGTAATGCATTGGCTAGACCATACATTAGGTCAAGGGATTTCCTTAACTTTGATAAACTTCAGAGTTCCGCCCAGGGCTTGTATAAATTTGGCCTAAATAAATATAGTGAGAGTTCTTCCATAAATTCTAAGGGGGTAAAAGAAATTTTTTTAACAACCTCACAAAGTTACATGATTTAAATCCTTGCCAAATTTGCTACAGAATTCAACCCCAAGTAGTTATCATAGATTCATAATCAATCAATTTCCTACTATATAATGTATAGAGCAAGAATAGGATAACACTAAATGCACATACTCACATCCAGAACCCAATTAAGTACCAAAGCCTACGTCAAACATAAAGGTTCAGCAATAGCAAGCAATAATGTCGCGCATAAACGAGCAAAAAAAAAAATCCTTCGGTACCTCAATAATGTATTGGGCAGCGGCCGTCCGATTATTGAGCGCCGCCCATTGGAGGGCGTAATAGCCGAGTGCGTCGGCCTCGGACACCGAGCAACCCTCACTCTCCACTAGTCTCTGGAGCTTCTCCATGTCCCCATAGGCAGCGGCCGTGTAAACATCGTTCCTCAAGCTCTCGTCCTCCGGCGCCACAGCCGCCGTATCGCCGCCGTTCGAATTGGACTGCGGCCGATGATCCCTCGATTCCACCTCCTCCACGATTTCGATCTCCGACGCCATAATACGAATTTTCGCAAAATATGGATTAGACGAACGGAGATCGGGGAGGATTCGAATTGATGATCAACAATGGCGTGTATAATATATATCGATATGTATAAATCTGGCTGGTATATAGGGATGTAATTGGATGGAATAAATTTGACCAATTTTAGGGGTTTTCTCGGAAGGAGATGCGGAGTTGACTGGATGTGATTAGAAATTGAGAAAGCCCCAAAATTATTCACAATAATCTCAATTCAACCTAACATCAAGTTGCACTTTTTTTCTTTCATTTTTTATTTCATTTTGTAAAATCGTTCTTTAATCTACTACTAGTAGGACATTAAAATGGAAAGTTTAGTTTATTTATCATTTTCTATCCAAAAAAATCTTTCACGTCAACATAAATGTTTTTATTTTACCAATGACTACGTATTCTATCTTATTATTAATTATTAAATTTATCTAATTATTAAATATGATAGTTTAGAACCTAATTTTTTCTACTCATATTAAAATGATATTATTTATATTGAATTATAAACTTAATTTGTATCAATAAATATGGCTAGAATGATTATGTTTTTTTAGTGTTAAAAGATTAAGCTCAATATTGTAACAATCCACTATCTAGAAAGCCGTACAGTCTTCACAGCTCTTAAAATATATACTCCATATATTATTTATATATATGTATATAATAGATATAAATTTATGAATACAACATATATAATAATTAGAGGTTAGATTAACATATGGTGGCTAATCATAACCTTTATTACTATTATAAATAAATATTGTACTATTGTATGAAATAAATAAATAAATAATCATCCAAATACATGTAGCCGTCTTTCTTCAAAAATGTCATTATCTCTCTATATTCTAAAATTTTTTGTTCCATAAAGTCCAACAATTTAAATTTAATATATATATATATATGTATGTATATCATAACAAAATAATTTTAATTATTCTTATTAAATTCTAGAATATCTAAATAACTACTGCATAATATAATTTTATCAATGATGAATATATATTATATGTATTTGTATAATAAAAATACACACACATATATATATATTGTGAAATATATTCAGATATTTAAAAATGAAATATTATTTAAAATGTATAATTTTTAGTTGTAGCAAACAAATAAATTTACTTATTTAATCAAGAATGAACCCCTATATAAAATCAAACACTTTCTCTGTCAGATTTATAAATAATAATAAAAAAAAAAGAAGCCCGTGCGTGTCTCACTATTTCTCAACGGCCCAATGACGCGACCCATCTAATCGGACGCTAGATCCTAAAGTTGGAATTCAAAAATCTTGCAGTCTGCTCCTTTAAGAAGTGTGAATTATCATTTGTCACCCTAGAGAAAACCCTAGCCTCTCTCTCCTATCAAAATTCAAAAATCTTACTTAATATTTTCCATTCAATTCCAATTTTCCTCACTATCGACACTCTCTTTTGGACGCACTTGTCCGAATTCAACCCTACTCAAAAATCCCCTCTCTAGGACTTCTACTTTCTCTCTCTTAGACCTCACTGTCCCCCTTCTTTTTTTTTGTACATTTCACTTTCAAGATTTTTAGTGGTTTGCATAGGATTTTGTGGGAGTCAATGGAGATGGCTAAGCTGAGTTTTGATATGAAGCAGGTGGCCCTGTGCTCATTTGTTGAGGAAGCTGTGGTTAATACACTTTTTGCTGCTCAAAATTCCCTCGCTTACCTTCTCATGCTGGTAAATAGCTGAAAGTTAATTTTTTTTTTGGTTTTTTACGCCTCTATGATTGTTTCTTCTGTCCAAGATTACAAATTTCTTTGAGTGTCTTTGATTTAGAAGTGTTTTTGACTTTTTAGCAACTGTTTTGCTGCTTAGAGCCTGTTTTATTTGCGGCCGACCCGGTTGCCTTTTTCTTTTTCTTCTGAATTTTATGTAACTGCTTTATAGGTAGTAATTGGGCATGGTTGAAGTATTTGTTCATTTCATGTTGTTTGTTTCATCTTCTGGTGTATTAATGTTGCTAGAAGTTGAATAAAATCATGTAGTTTAAACATTTTTGTTCTATGCATACTTGTTAAGCAGTGGCGTATCCAGAAATTTAAATTTGGGAGTACGAGTATAATAAATTCGGGTTATATTATGTAAAAATATTATAAATAATAATAAAAATGTATAAATTTATAAAAGGAAAAATTTATTTTGGGGGTATACCCCCTAGATCCGCCACTGTTGTTAAGTAGTGTTATTCTGGAGTTATGATGCTATGGAAGCCTTGGATTTGATATGTTTGAGTCCTGGCTACAGATTTCCGTAGTTGAAGTTCTACATGTCTTGTAAAATGTCTGACTATTGACTTTCTTAATTAGGATAGTAATGTTGTATGTCTTGAGGATAACTGAACCTCTGTAATAATGTGTGAACAAACTTTGGTTGTTTACGGATGCTTAATTGCGTGGAGTCATGAGGCCTGCGTGTGCAAATTTGTAGTATCAACCTTAGAGACAAGGTTGATTCCTTCTTCGTGGGAACTTGGTAGGTCATCTTGATTTCCTTTACTGTGTTGCTCACTTTTGATTCCGTGAAGATGAATTGCTGGACCAGTTTAGAGTAGAATTGGAAACATGGGTAACAATTTGCATGATTAAAACTTGTCTGAAACTATGTTATGTCCTTGGCTCGTTTCTGTCAAGTCCTTGTAGACAATAATTCTGTTTTTCTTTATGTTTCCGCACTTTTTTTTTTTTTTGAAATCTTTTTGTTCTCTAATCATCACTGTCTCTAATCATTGCTGTCCTTATTGGCCTCTCCATTGTTGCATATATTGCTGGTATCATTTGTTTTTGTCTCTGGAAAGTGTAATGTCTACATATTTCACTGTTGACCTCAATACATGCTTGCTTGCTCTTCCTCTCCTTGTTTGTTTGGATTTATAATATGTCTTTTTTGAAATGCTTGCTTATAAAGTGCATCGGAAACATTTGCTGTTGAATTTTGTGAAGAGTGTAGATGTCACTTCCTGTGTTTAGAATCTGGAATTGCCAGAGTTGCTCCATTGCTTAAGCTTATCGGGATAGGTTACTTTCATATTTAGCTGTAGCTAATATCAATATGTTGTTAGCAGACTAGCTTGATGCTGAACGACGAGTTACCAGACTGGATTGGGAATCGGTAATTTTGATTTCTCTCAACAATAATATTGCATGCAAACATTGCCTGCTTGAATGAAACAAATGATTTGTAAGCAGGTTTCCAGTGGAGGAGCTTTATAGAGTGGAAAAGCCAGGACCCGAAAACCAAGATGCGAGTGATACTGAGGATGACGATGAAGAAGATGACGACAATGCTGAACCTGATGATGATGCAGGTGATGAGGACTTCTCAGGTGGTGAAGAAGCTGAAGATGACGACGAAGGGGATCCTGAGGAAGATGCAGAGGCTAATGGTGATGGAGGAAGCGATGATGATGATGATGACGACGGGGACGATGATGATGAAGATGGTGATGAGGATGAAGAAGAGGAAGATGAGGATGAGGAGGATCAACCACCAACTAAGAAGAGGAAGTGAAGTGTGAAGGATTAGACCTTGTTTATGTTAGAAGTTGGTGTTGGTTGGGAGTGTATTAGGATGAGGATAATCTAGTTTGTCTGTGGTTTTTATAGAGTAGAAAATTGACCATCTTTTATCAGAATCGAATTTGATCGTAATGTAACATGCTCTCTCCTTTGTGGAGATGAAAATTCAGGATTTTATGCTAGCTTGTATGATTTTTAATGTGGGTTCTGTGTTTCTATACTAGTTCAAAACCAGTTTTCAATATTCAGATTTTGATTTGATAAAAACATGTGAGCTTCCTATTTGCTCATGATGACTTTTTTTGCGCCAACTCTACTTGAACAATAATGGAATGGGACAGCAATGCGACAAAGTCAAACTGAACAGAATCAAAGAGCTAATTATGCACAAGAAAACAAACAAAAAGACAGAGCTATCTATAGAATTAAATGATAAATTAGACCTGTCTGGAATAAAAAAACGGAGCAGGAAACCACGATCAAAAGTCAAATAGGCCATTTTCAAACATTTGATACTTCAGTTGATGGAGATATATCCATCAAATCAAGAGTTGAGAATTATTAACCCTCAACAGTTTATTGCAAAGAAGGAAAATTTGGGGCAATACAACAAAATGGCAAAGACAAGCAGAAAATTATAGAGTTGCACTATTGTTGGTCACTGAGACAGTGTTTTAACTTTAAGCTACAACCATACAGGAAGTAAGAAAACAGAGCCTCCCATCTGGTAATCAATCAACCAATGACATGAATCAAGTTCAAGCACACAGAAGCCATATGAGCACAGATCATACAGCCAATTAAAGTTAACAGAAAACCTTCAGTAACCAAACTATTTCAGTTTATATACAACTACTGAACTACATGAAACATTTCATTTTTAATTTTTTTTAAAAAAATTTGTTCACATATAAATAAGTCAAATAGATCTCATGAAAACTTGAAGGCTGAACAAAATCATAATAGCCCATACAACAAATATGACAATATCAGAGATTCTAGGTCCAAGAGACTAGTGAAAGAACTCTCATATCATAAATAGAACCAAATAGACCTCTCAAGTTCCATTGTATATCTTACCATCAACAATCACATGCTCCAATACATCTTTTCAAAATATATCCTCGAATAACACTTCCCACAAACTTTAAAAAAAAATGCATGGTGATGGAATAATCATCAGCCGTTGATACTCCATTATTCAAAACAACTTTGAAGAGGAAAAAAAAAAGTCATCTTTATCATATAGTATGATCAGATATATATCAATTAGGAAGTTCACAGGAAATGCAACAAGATGAACTGAGACATAAGAGAAGGAAATTTTATGCTAGAAGACCACGTCAAATATAAAATGCATAATTCATTAGGAAAAATCTTCGAAAACAAGCATCCAACAACATTGATAAGGGAAAAAACATAGTACTTTGAAAGATGACATTAGAATCTACCAACTAAAACAAAAAAAACATAGCAAGAGAATACACTGAATTGTCCCTCGACAATCTCCAGATAATTATCAATATGATGATCGTGAAGTATCTTATTAGGAAACAAGATAACCTTACTAAGATGGCAACTTTCCAGCGCGAAATATAGCAAACTTTGTCTTGATAGAATCCGAGAATTCAATCCCATTTTCCTTCAAGAAATCCGTGATGATCTCCTTAACTCTCTCAGGCTCTACGCTCTCACACTCGATCTCGTACATATCCCCAAATTCGTAGTTAACTTCATCAACCTCCAACTTCACTCCATTCCACGCATACACATTCCTCACATTCTTGAATCCCCCCATACTCACAAAGCTCTCGATCCCAAATTCCTCCTTCACCCTCCGCAAAACCCTCGAATCCACATCCTTCAGCTTTTGGGGGTCCTCAAAACACGCCTTACCGATTGAGTGTTCCACCTCCTCCTCATCCTCCTCCACACGGCTGACGCCGTTTGCTAGCACGGCATTGGCCTTAAGGGTGACGAAACATTTGGGGCGATCGGGATCCTCGTGGAACCGGAGGCGGAGAACGGCTCTCCGCGAGCTCAGTCCGGCCGCCGGACCGTCGTAGAAGGTGTTGTGCTGGTGGTGAGTGGTGGTTTGGAATGGAGAGAGTGCGGAGAGGAGCTTCTGGTGGGCGGCTTTGTTGGGCAAGCGGAGCTTCACTTCGACCTCCATCAGTAATCTTGCAATCGAAGCCGTCTCGGATTAGATTTGTATTGATTTGGGGCTTTTTAATTAAGAAAGGCCGATGCGGTGGGACTTGGAGGGGGGATCAAGGGCAGAACGATCGAAGTGGTGAAGAAGAGAGGAGGCAGCGGTGGTGGAGGCAGAGGAAGAGGCGGCGGAGGCGGCTGCGCGTTTGCGGGCTTCTTCAAGTTCTTCTTTGTCTTCGACTCTGACTTCGATTTTTGTAGGTTTTCGCCGCAGCATCTCGCTTTCTCCTTCTCTGCTTTTGTGAATGATGGGCTAAAAAGCTAATTTAAATGCATACAATCCACTGTTACTGAAAATACAAATAAATTGACTTTATTCTTTTGATATATAAACTTATAAATTCATTTTAAGAATGGAAAAACATTAGTGTACGAATTATAAATAATCGATGCATATCTAATTAAAATTCAAGATTTCAAATAAATTCCTTTTTCAGTGGCTCGGTTAATCGGTTTGCATCATTTTTTGAATAACTTCTATTGCCCTTACACTCCAAAATGAATAAATTATCTTCTTATTCATATAAACTATTACTATATATTTATATTCATTAATCATAATTGATGGATCCGTTCGAATAAAGGGATCGAGCTCCTCTGTCCGTTGTTAATCTCCTCAAACACAAATGAGTTACATTTTGATGTTATCTTTTTGGACTTATATAATCATCTATTTTTTTTTACGATCCCATTTTTATTTTTTTTTACAAAAAAAGTCACAACTGAGATATTCGGATACTGGAATGATATATTGTTTACAGCTACAGTCCAAGAATCACACGATCACAAGTTGGACACACTCTTATTCTTCATCACAAGATAAAGGATATATCATATTCGCTATCATAAATTTTAAAAAAAAAAAAGAAAAAAAAAAGCTGATGCTCCTAAAAGAATAACAAGCGGATGCTAATATGTATGTATATTTGGAATCAATCAATTTTTTTTTTATTCCCCTTAAACTCTTCCTTTTCATAGCCTCAAGTTCTACAATTTGGTTTTTGAATCTTCTCACTTAACAACATTACAACAAGTCCATAGAAAAAAACAGCATTACAACAAGGTACATCACAATTTTCCAAGTGAAAAACCCATCAAGCACTTCATCTCAACTAAGAACATGAATCAAGAGAAGAAATGGCCTTTGAGAAATAGGAATATACCTAAAAGCAAAAGAAACAGTCCAACTTCTGGTTAGCCTTGAGGCGAACCAGGCGGCAGCATTGGACTCTCACTCTTGGCCTTGGGGAGCTTCTTCAGAACCGGCCTGGGACCCCCCTCCTCCGACTTCCCAAACAACTGCTTCCTCAAAATCTCGTGCAGCAGTCCAAACAACTCCTTCTTCAATGACTCAAATGCCAAATCCAGCCTCTCCAGCTGCTCCATCGCATTCTCATTGTACATGAAAAGCCCATAATACAAATCGAAACTATCGCCGGCTGTATTCTCCACCAGATCCAATAAAGTCTCGTACCCTTTCGTGTTGATGGGCGTGCTCTCCAACTGCAACTTCTCCAGAATCCGTCCCGTTGTGTGCGTGATGAACTGCGACCCTGCCGCGTACTTATCATGCTCCTCGCAGCTCATCTCCACCATCCTGCACCCTTCTTTCTTGAAAATATCCAAGAAATTCTCAACCCTCGCTAGCCTCGAATCCTCATTCCCGATTCTTACCTTATCAAACACAAATGGCAAATTTTGCCAACTATGCTTGCCACTCTCCGGCCCAAACATCGGGTGCGTGCAGAGGATATCGAAATGAGCAGGCAGGACCTGGAGAAAAATATTCTTTGGAAATTCTTTGACAGACAAAACGTCAACAAACAGAGTATTCCGCCTTAGGCGCTGGAGGGGCAAAGATCTGAGAACGGATTCCGTCGAAATGATGGATGTGCAGATTACCAGGACGTCAGGGTGCTGCTCACAGAGGTCGTGTGGATCGGAGAAGAAAGCAGCGCCAATCGATTCCGAAATTGAGCGGTAATTAGATCGTGAGTGCGCGTAAACCGTGTGTCCCTGGCGGATGAACGCCTTGGCGAGGAATTGGCCGAAGTTTCCGAACCCTACTATGGCAATTTTAAGCCTGGTGGACTGATTCAAGCGATTGACGAGGCGCGCTTCGTAGTCGTAGGGCTGCGCGGCGTCAATCGCACGGACGCGAAGGCTCTGGCAGCGTTGAAACTTTTGGTGGTGGTGCTGAAGCGGCAACACCAACGCGGATGATAGCCGGTGGGCATTGTGGTGGAGAAGCGGCGAGGATCCGGCGGATGAGGATCTAGATGCGAGAGTTGACCGGATTGATGAGAGCGAAATCATTGGTTATGAGTAAAGGGAGTCGTCGTTCCTTTTAAAGATGAATAAATAATGCAGGGTACGCTTATGATCGTTGAGGCCTTGAGGGAGCAGGGGTGAAGGCGGCGGCGGAGGCACTGGTTAAATTGACGGCGAAAATTTTCTCAATTCCCAGTAGCAACTCCAATTGTAGAAATATAGTGCTGTAAGGAGTCTAGTATCAATTAATTAAACCAAGTCAAATTTACCCAACTTCAAAACTTTTATTTTCACCTCTTATTAGTTATCATCTAACCCAACACATTCTTTAGTCTTACAGTGGTTGGAAACTGACCTTTCAGATTGCTGAATTAGTTCATCAGGTGTCGTTTAAAACTAGTTTCGTGAAGAAGTTAAATTCAAAGAAGATTCTACAATATAATTCAAAAGAAATTAAACAAAAAAAAAAAAGAAAGAAGGAAAGATGAATCTCCAGTAACGTATGGTAGAAGTTGAATTAGTAATAATAAGTGAAAGAATATAGAGGTGCTACGTGGGAATATTCTCATAAGAGGAGAACCCCCAACCCCAGGCAGGAGACAGAGAGAGAGAGAGTATTATAGTTTTGACAAAAGATTACATTACAAAAAGTGGAAGGACTTAGTAGTTCAGAAAAGCTTGAAGAGGAGGCCACCATGGGTAGCAAAGAAGGGAGCAAAGACGAGAGACTCCACAGCCATGAGCTTGATGAGGATGTTCAACGATGGTCCGGATGTATCCTTGAGCGGATCCCCCACCGTGTCCCCGATCACCGCCGCCTTATGTGGATCCGATCCTTTTGGTCCCAGAGTCCGGGCATGCTCAGAAGCACCCGCCTACCACCATCCCATCACAATCCAAAACGTCAACTATCAAACTAACTGCACGAATCAAACTATCTAATACGACTGTAATACCTCGATGTATTTCTTGGCGTTGTCCCAAGCGCCGCCAGTGTTGGAAGCGGAGATGGCTATCTGCAATGCCAACATAACATTTTAGATTCAACAATCTACGGCATTGCTAGGAAATATTGCAGGTTTAGCCACATTACTTGGACACCAGAGACGAGAGATCCAGCAAGCACGCCGGAAAGAGTTTCCACCCCAAATAAGGTGCCCACGATGAGTGGAGTAAGCATCACGAGAGCACCAGGAGGGATCATCTCCTTGATAGATGCATCAGTTGAGATCTTCACACACGTTGCGTAGTCCGGCTTAGCAGTTCCTTCCATAAGACCAGGAATGGTGTTAAATTGCCGGCGCACTTCTTCGACCATCTTCAGAGCTGCACTGCCCACACTCTTCATAGTCATGGCCGAGAACCAGTAAGGAAGCATAGCACCAACGATCAACCCAATGAACACTTTAGGAGTTAGGACATCCACTGTTGATATCGATGCACGGCTTACAAATGCACCGAAGAGGGCAAGGGACACGAGAGCAGCTGATCCAATTGCAAATCCCTGAAAGCACAAGCCAGAGCCAGAGCAAGCTGTTTACAGGAAACTCTGCCGTTGATAACAAATAAAAAACACCCAACTTAACCTAAAGTTGTCATTTGTTGTTGACCTCACCGATTTACCATCTGTTGGGGAGGGGGGAGTTAAGGAAAAAGAAAGATCGTCTACAAGAAGGGTCCTATACCTAACATAATGTTACAGTTCTAATGAAAAAGCACAAAAAATTGAATATATGTCACGTGCTCTTCGAAGAAAGCATTGCAGATTATGAAGAATAAAATTGCCAATACAGAAGAAGCTGTAAGACTGCGTAAGAGTAGGAGAAACCTGTCAATTCATAGAAAACGAGTAATATCCCGTTACCTTCCCAATAGCTGCAGTGGTGTTTCCAGCAGCATCAAGGGCATCAGTCCTCTCTCGGACTCTGTGGCTCATGCCTGCCATCTCAGCAATACCCCCAGCATTGTCACTGATTGGTCCATAAGCATCGATAGCCAGACCAGTGGCTATAGTACTCAGCATACCGAGAGCAGCTACTGCAATGCCATACATTGCAGCAAAGCTAAAACTAACAAAAATGCTTATTGCTATAGCAAAAATTGGAATTATAACTGATTTGTATCCCAATGCAAGGCCAAAAATGACATTGGTAGCTGCTCCTGTACGGCAGGAATCAGCAACATCTTGAACTGGGCTGAAAAAGGCAAGAAACATGAGGTCACAATCATCAATATACAAAAGTTATCTTTAATTAGATATTTTTTTCTGGAAAGATACCTATAAGCATTGCTTGTGTAGTACTCTGTCACAAAACCAATAATCAAGCCAGCCCATAAACCAACAGCAACACATAGGAATAATTGCCTGCAACCAAAGAATTACATATGGCTTTCAAACTTGATACAAGTCCAACAGAATGGTGGCATTTTTGGAGATATAACCAACTTTGCAAAGCATTTTGCTTGGCCGAACAGAACATTAAGGAGGAAACAGTTACTTTTTTTGCTGCTCTAAAATGATTTTTTTCTAGTTCATTGTTCCTATAGATACATATAGTATGCGTGCGGGTGCATTTTTATAGAAAATAATGAATAAATAGAGCAAAAGAAAGGTAATAAACTTGATTTAGATCTGTCATATGTGAAACAAGAAGAAAAAATATAAAGAAAAAGTCAGTCTTCACATTAAACTATTAAAACATACTGATCCAACCATTTTTTATTTATTTATTTATTTTTATTTTTTTTGAGCAAGGATCCATTGTTGTAGCACAAGTGAAAACCGGAGAGAAATCTTACCAGTTCTTAACATCTTTTTGCGTCCCAAAATTAAATATTGTGAAGGAGGAGGGAAGGCCAATCCAACTAACTAAGCCTATTCCAAGAGTCATCAATGCGGTAGATATTATAAGTTGCTTCTTCAATGCAGGCTCAATTTCTTTGACAACTTTGACCTCAAAGAAATCAGTGGCAAATAAGGTGGTAACCAAACAAACAAGGATTCCAACGGAGCTGACTAGAAGAGGATATAGCATTCCAGTCAAGTCATGGTTAATCCCAAAAGATGAGATGGAAGCAACAACAAGTGCTGCACAGGAAGATTCTGCATATGAGCCGAATAGATCAGACCCCATACCAGCAATATCCCCAACATTGTCACCAACATTATCAGCAATAACCTGCAAAATTTGGAAATTTTTAGTTAAAAATTAGAAAATAATAATAATTATAGAAACTTATAAATTTTCATTTTGATGGCATCGTACTGCTGGGTTTCGAGGGTCATCTTCTGGTATGTTCCTTTCCACCTTGCCCACAAGATCTGCCCCGACATCAGCTGCCTTTGTGTAAATTCCGCCACCAACTCTGCCAAACAAAGCCATTGAAGACCCACCAAGCCCATAACCAGTTATAGATTCAAATAGGCCTTCCCAGTCATCACCGTAGTACAACTTGAAGAGGTTAATCGTAATGTATAAAACCAGCAGACCATTCGCAGCAAGAAGGAAGCCCATCACTGCACCTGACCTAAATGCAACGATGAATGCTTTTCCCACACCTTTCCTTGCCTCTAAAGTAGTTCTTGCATTTGCATATGTGGCAATTTTCATTCCGAGAAATCCCGAAAACAAAGAAGTGATGGCACCAAGAAGGAATGATACAGTGCTAAAGATAGCTGAGGCAAGAGCAGGCTTGCATAATTTGGAGCTGTCAAACGTACACGCTTTAGGCTCTGTACTGAATCCTTCCACAGAGCCGAGAAAGAGGAAAATCAAGACAGCAAAAGCAATCATGAAAATACCTACATACTGGTACTCAGTGAAAAGAAATGATGTTGCGCCTGTAAAATAGCATTCATGTATCAGAATGACTCTGTATAAGTTAGGATACAAATAGTTTCAGTTTCAAGTATTGCTGGCTAAATTTTCCTTATCAATCTCCATAGGAAGAATGCTGCTAAAACTTTTATACATTTTTACTCTAAAATTTTTGTATACACGAAGAAGAGCACGAGTTCTAAATCAATACAAATGAAATGAGTCAGAATATTCAAGCAATTAAAAAAAATTCTAATCAAAGAAATGTAGTAAATAATTAAAAATGGAAGAAGTTCCATTAAGAACTAGTGAATGTGTGAAAGCTATACTAATCTAAAACTGTTAAGATTAGAGATTTGCACTTCATTTCGGTTTAACTAAATAAAATTGCAAGAATAGTAAGGGTTTAGTTTGAACTAATGAAACATTTCTTAACTAACAATCAAGGCCAGGTTGAATATAAAAAAGCATTTTCTAGTTCCAGCAAAATGTTTTTTTTTTTGTTCAACCAAAATAATTTTCAGAAATAAACAAATCTCAGCTGTCCGAATTGCCAAAAGGATAGACAGTTAAGGTCAATTCCTAGTTCTTAAATTGCATGGTTAATATTTGATCCAGTCCCATTAAGCATAATATAATAATCAACATACATAACCTTACTTCAGTAGGATACTTCAAAAGAAACAGACATGGTGAACAATTACAAATGAGCAGAATTAGCAATAAGTTGTGCAGATTAGAATCTCTGAGAAACGAAAATTTCAAGTAATTTTTTAACCCGTGTATTGGAATGAGCACTAACTTCGTACTTGAGTGTGGTAGAAAAACTACCTTGCAGTTTTAATAGAAAAAATGGAGAAAATATATACTTTCCACAATGACAAAAAAGGAACATAGTTATTCAAGTGGGAAACGAGATTAAAAAGAATCAAATTTACATGTTAATAATTATGACTGTCAAAGATTGTGGGAGAATGAAATAAATCAATAAAAACAATGTAATTCAACTATAATAAAAGAAAGAACTTTCAAAAAGATATAATATATTGCATATATTAAGACTGATTAAATTATTTTGAAGGAGAAAACTACATGAAATCAACTCATAATTTACATGTGGTTCCAAATTTGGCCCATTCCATGTGAACAACATTTATAATTTTATCTTATAGAACACTCAACACCAACCAGAGTATGAAGTACGGAAAACAGTTCAGCAATATTAGTTATTAATTAAGAGCTACTGCCATTAGTTGAGTAAACAAGCAGCAACCAACGTTAAAGTGTATTGAATGATGGCGGGCCAGTAAAATTCAACTGCGAACCATCCAAGAACTAAAGAAAGTACACCAATACTAAAGTGACTTCTCCGAAGTCACCTCTACACGTCCATAATATAATAAACAGTGCAACAACCATGGAAAAAAAATAATTTAAGAAAAAGAGAGATTTTTATGAGATCCCACATTACACACCAAGTCCAATTTTTAATTAATCAAACATTATGCACACCCACCGCAGCGAAAATCAGCATAGAGTTTTTTTATTTCACTCATAATACCAAAAGGATGAAGTAAAATAAACGAAATCTTGCGCAAGAAAATTTCTACGAAATCAGAGGTGAATGACAAAAGGAGATTATAAGCGAGAAAACACTAAATCTTAACGCAACTGCTTCAAATCTTCAATCTTCGACTTCTTTTTTTCATTTTCTTTATCGGAATTAAACAATTTGAGTTTTCGCAGCAATTCATTGGCACATAGTTGATATATTTCTGACCGTAAGAAAATAGATTACAAAATGGAAAAGATCCGAGCTTCAGTTCAGCAAAACACAATCCAAAACCACAATTCCCAGCTACAAATCGCCGACAAACACAGTAGTAACGACAGAACACAGAGACATCCACACATACGAGTAATAAAGCACGAAATGAAACATAATTGAAAAATAGAATAAAATCTTGACCTTCGGAGATGGCAGTTTGGATGTCGGCGACCTTGTGAATGATGGAGTGATCACTGACGCCGTCCTCCTCCTCAATGAGCGCCTCGGTGAAGCCATTCTTGCCGTCGGCGGAGTGCGATTTGTCGGCGGATACCTTCACCTTGGCGACGAGCAGCCATTGGACGAGGGCGAAAGCTATGCCGACCAAGGCGCAGACAGGGATGATAATCTCGGTGCCGAGATCTGAGAGGAGAGTAGACTCGGTCATCTCTAGGAAGTGAGGAAGGAGAATTTGAGTGAGATGAAGAATGTGGAGAGACGTAGAAGCAAGAGGGAAGTGAGAATTTATGTGTGTGGGATACTGTGACTGCGTGGGTTTTGTCTGTGTTCAATGTGTGAGAGAGAGAGGTTTGGAGGGATTTCGGCTGGCAGTTTGGCTCATTAGCTGTGTTGGTTCAACTGAAAATGGTCAGTTGCATTAATCCAACCAATTTTTAATACTAAATTCTGTTAAAACATAAAATCATATTGCATATCTCATTTTTATTATTATGATTATACTAATAATCAGATTTATATTTATTTTAACCAATAAAATCGAAATTTGATTTTTTTTTTAAAAAAGGTTAAATTCAAAAGACTATAATCTGGAGCACCGGGCCTTTCAGGGTCATATTTAAATTTGGGCTTCTCTACGTGAAAATTCGAAAAAAGAAAATATTAAATAAATCACTTTGCATATTCTCATCAATATTCATACTATTAAAGGCATATAAAATAAAGAGGAAAATTCTAAAATAGCAATTTTTTTATTTAACATGTAAAATATATCAACTTTTATGAAAAAATACACAATATAGCAAAAGTTATCTAAATACCTTGAATTATGTAAATTTAGGGTGTAATTGTATTTAATAAAATATTCTTATATATAAGTCAATGTTTAATATTAATTATTTAATTTAATTGAATATATGGAATCAATGTTTAATATTAATTATTAAAAGATGTTTATTTAATTGAATATATGATAGTTAAAATAATTCAACCGAATATATGAGATTGAATTATCAATGTTTAATATTACTTTTTTAGTTTATTTTAGGGTGTGGATTGTATTTAATAAAATATTATTACATACGGGTCAATGCTTTAATAATTATTAAAATAAAATTATTTAATAATAAAATTAAACATGAATTGGGCGTAGTTTGAAACACCACATATTTGTTTTAATTTTTTTTTAAGCAAATTTTGCGTAGACATCATATAATTTTGAACTTGTTATTAATTAAAGGTGACGTGACTTAAAAATTAGAAATAGCGACCTGAATTTAATTAATTAGCAATCAATTAAATTCACATTCAATCATTATTAAAGAAAATGGATTATAACTTTTTTGCATAATTTGGTAGTCAATTCCAAATTATTTTTACGATTAATTTATGTTATAATGAAAATAAATATTATTATTAATTCTATAAAATGAGAAACTAATTAGATATTCATTCCCTCAAATAATGTACCCAAATTAAGGGATTTGATATGTTTAATCTAACACTTCCAAATAATCAAGTGATGATAAAGGATAAATAAGACTTTTAACTCAATTTTTGCTAGTTTGTGCATTTTCTTATAAAAGTTGCTATTCCTTGCATGTAACGTTAATTTTTTGATATTTTCGATTATTTCCTCTAAAAGAATTATAATTAATAATGGAGATAAGGTTATCTCAAACCCTTCATAGTGTTTGGTCCAAATCTTACACTAAAACTTGATTATTTTATGGAGCAACCGAATTAGAATTACTAATATCTTTGCATTATTATGAAAAATAGGTGAAAATTTACAAAATTATAAAAATAACCTAAATAATTGCAATTTAATCCATATTGTTGACTTTGAACGGTCTGGCTTGTACTATTTTTTTTAATGAATTTTTAGTTTATACAATTTGATTTAATCTTTTAACATAAGCAACTGTATCTACATCCCTATTCAAACCCATATTGTAAATGCAGCATTAACTCCGATGGTTGAAATTGATTTAGTTTGATTTTTAGGCAAATAAATAAATATGCAACTAATGAACCTACATCTTAATTTGTAGTTTTCAAAGGAGCAACAATTATTTGCAATGAAAAGGAAGTATCTATATTTTTAATCAATTGTTAGCAATCCTAATCCGGACACGTGTCAGATGTTAATCGGTATTTCTTTAATTATTACAAAGCCGAACATATGCTTAAAAACTGTCTAATCCTAATCCCTTTAGATTATTGATAAAATTTCTGACTAATGAAAAGATCACATCGTTTTTTCTTCTTCAAACAGAAGGCATCAGCAGATGTTTGACATATAAATCAATGAAATGATGTTTTTTACTCTACAGTGATTTCGGGATTTCTACTGCTCAGCCTTGATTTTGATGAGGTTATAGAAAACTTTTTTAATTTTTTAAAATCAATTATCACTTATAAGTTTAGTCTGGATTATTCGATTTAAAATTCCTACGCCACCTACTATATATTAACTGCATAAAATAATAAATAAGAGCTCTAAGGGGGCATGACTAGTCTAAATCATTTAAAGTTTCAACTTTGAAGTTTGAACCCTTACAGCAAGAGATTTAGTAATAATACTTATACAATAGTATAGTAAAAAAATTAAACTTCATTCATAATCAATTGATCATAATCTCTCTAGACTCCACTATTATTTATACATGACTCGATTATACGGTCTAATTTATATTAATTTGTAGATATTTTATAAAATGATCTTAAAATAGAAAGAAATTTTATAAATTTATAAATTTTAAATAATAGTAGTTAAAATGTAGGAGAATGCGAATATTATATGCAAAACAAAACAAAAAAAAATTGTATTGTTGCATTGAAAAATGAAAATACAAGAAATCAAAATTCTACGTTTATTTAGAATATGGTAAATAAGGATAATATTAGGAACTTGTATAAAAAATATTGCTTTAATCCTCACATGTGAGGGCGAAATGGTCATTTTGAGCACATTATACACTTACCTAGCTAGAAAATCTGCTCATGCAAATTCTTGTTTTATTTGGAGTATATGTATTTTCTTTTCGATGAAAACAGAAACAAAGTGGCAAATTATACCTTTTCACTTGTAAAATAAAATAAAATAAAATAAACTTTTTTATGCGGGGAGATACAATCATATATTAATCCAATGTATATCATTATTTTATTATAATTGTTTCATCATTCATTATTTACAATTGTGTATAATAAATAATGCTACGACATACAATTACATTGCATTGATAATTAAAAATAAAGAAATGAGGTATGGAATAAATTTGCATGGACCTGGAAAATTAGTTATATAGAATCCAAGCGAGGGCATCCGATGCTGCAATAATTGTCAAAAAATTTAGGAACCGAATATATCTAAAAGGATATTCTTATCGGGATCTTCTTTTTCATCCACATAAAAAAGCTGCAATATTTCTTCCAAATGAATTATTTAGATTCCTTCTCATTTCTTTTATTAATCTTTTGGATCAATGGAGATTCACAAATTCTTCATAATATATTTTATTTGATTTTCAACAATAATTTTTCTCCCCTCCTCATCCTTCCAAAACCTTATTTTTCTTCATCCTCAACCCTCTTTCTAGTCACGAAGAGGATTATCTCATAAAAAATGGAAACATTCTACTACTTAATTATAAAGCATGTGGCTCGGCCACTGGTTGGGGATAATAAGACCAGATATTCGAAAGGCTGGTAGCAGTTGGGATGTCTATTCCCTTAATTTAGGGAAGGTCTTCGGTTAGGCAGGCCTAAACGATTTATGCGGGTTTTATCCATTAATCCAAACCCAAACTCATATAAT
Organism: Plectranthus barbatus; assembly: GCA_026898455.1. Classification (NCBI taxonomy): domain Eukaryota; kingdom Viridiplantae; phylum Streptophyta; class Magnoliopsida; order Lamiales; family Lamiaceae; genus Plectranthus; species Plectranthus barbatus. The sequence goes on from JAPKLW010002074.1 coordinate 87,126, forward strand.
ATACCCTAATTGGGATTAATAAACCCTATTTGGAATGGATCAACCCATTTGGATAGGATAAAACCCGCCTAAATCATTTAGGCATGCCTAACGCAAGTTTTTGTCCTTAATTTATGAGAAGATAATACCCATATTCCACTTTTTCATTTTCTTTTTCTTTTACTCTTCTCTCATTTCAACTTATAAAGCTACCTTCTTTTTTTTACAGAGCTTTTTCATTCAATAGAAAAATATTAGACATAAAAAGATTACTTATTTATCACGTGCCTATTCTTGTTAGAAATCATGCAACTTAGTATTGGGATCGAATATAATGCTATAATAATAAGTTGCATTTGGTTGAACACCTCCAACTGCATTCAATTTATATATAAGAAAAAAAAATCAACTTTTTTTCTTTCCGGATAGTCAAAGTTTGTTTATTGCTTTTAAACAATCATCAACAATATTCAACACAATTCATGGATCATTAAATATTTATACAAAACCCTAACAGGCCGTGCCCAAGCCTAACACTAAGCTCTAACAAAATTAATCCCGAGTTGAGTAAAAATATTTTGAGTCAATATAATTCTGTGTAGTAAATTAAAAAAGACATAAGCATTTAGATTAAAAAAGAAAATATGTTTAATTCGCAATATTGGTACGTAGCGTCACATGGGATGCATACAATCCCTTTGTCCATTAAAAGTAAGGAAATTTGATATATTTTATTTGGTAATAAGTAAAAATACGATGAATAAATGTTGGCGAGGAAGATAGATTGGAGACAAATGAACGTAAATTAATATATTTGTAGGTGTGGTGTGATGTTGAGGGAGAAGTGAGTTAGTTGAGAGCATAGAAATCATAGCTGTTGAGTGGTCACAGTAGGACCATTTTTAGGACACATATATAATTCTCTTTAGCTTCACTCATCTCCCACACCTTCTGTTGCTTTCTCCCTCTACACAATTTTAACCTTTTTTCTTCCTTTATTATATGCTAATCTATATAATGGGAAGAGGGTGATATTTTTTGAGTCAGTACAAAAACAAATCAGAGTGAACTGGACCCATTGGAATTGGAATGTGAATGTATAGTTGAGAAAACTTACAAGATTTTATATGTGCTATTCATACTTGTTGCACCATCTCTTTTCGATATTTATTCTAAGAAAAACCTCAAAATTGTGCTGCATTTAATTTGGGGTAGATCTTTGATGAGTGACTTCCTAAAAAAGTTTCTCAAGCGTAAATATGGAGAACAAAATACTTTAGGAAAGATTTGTGTTGGTTAGTGTGGTGGGTGTAGTGGTTAAAGTACAGGTTCGAATTTTCAGAGGATATCGGGGTGTGTGAGTTTAAGATTAATGTATACTTATTAAAAAAAAAATCAATTTCAAAATAAAATAATTGAGTTTGTTCGAACCTTGTGGGAGAGCGTTACATATGAACTATTGATTAAAAAAAAGCCTTTTAGATGTCTCACTTTGGGAAAACAGCACTTAAGAATATTTCGTTGAGATTGTTATCCTTTAGAAATTTGATTCGTGTATAGTATTTTTGTTTGGTGATATATTAAGTATTAAACTATTTGCGGTATGTATGGATTTCATTTTCATCTATTTTTTTTAATTATTATTAACGAGGGAATAACATGTTTTGATATTTAAGGAAAATTAATTAATAAGAGCAAGACGAACACACAATTTTTTTTTAATTTTTATTTTAAGAAAGACTATTATGAGTGTGCATATTTGATCGAAACGGTCAAACCAAATTAATTTAACTGGTTTAAGAAAAATGATTAATTGTATTGGTTTGAAAATTTTCGATCTGAATGATTTGATTTGACCGATAGCTTGAAGAATGAAATTGGCCGTTTCGGCAGGACGCATAAGTAAAATTATTTTAAATATAATAATAATAATAATGAATATTATTTAATAGAAAACTCAAATATCAATTATATATATATATATATTATGTTTATATTCTTTCGAATTGCAATCCTATAAATTAAATTATATTTCATTCTTTATTGCAACCACAACATTATTCATTTATTACTTATTTCCTATTTAAAATTGATGACAAACGAGATATATTTATACTAATTTTACTTATTGTAACATTCTTTCATTAATATTTAAAATTAATGACAAACTGATATATAAATTTTATTAATGTTTGCATTATTAGTTGAACTAGCATGGCACCCGCACGATGTACGGGACTATTTATTTATTTTTAATTACTTGTTCATTTATATTAATATTTAAATTAATAATTAAAGAAAATATTTATTAAATATTTAATAATTTATATTTCAACAAACTAAGATGTCCCTGACCTCTGAGCAACGTGATTAATTAAAACACTATGTCTATGACCAATTTTGCATAAAATTAATATTAGGAACGTACACCATTTTATATTGAAATTCTTTACCCCAATTTTTAGTAAATGAAATAAAATAACAAAACAACATAAATAAATAATTTTTATATATTCTGAAACACTTCTTTATATACAACATTAGCAGTACATTGTAGGGTTTGAGTCTA
>JAPKLW010002074.1:99673-120141 GCA_026898455.1 Plectranthus barbatus
ATACATTATTATTCTGCAATAATCTCTTTTAAATATTTTCATCTTTGGTTGATTCTTTCCCATTTATTTCTAAAATTTAATTGTATCATGTCATTGCAATTTGCCAATGTGTTGAAAGGTAACTTAATTAACAAAAAGTTGCAGAAAATAATCTTAAATTCCTCATAATCTTTCTAAAAAAAATGAAAATTAACTCGACCTTATTAAAAATAGATGAGCAATGGAAAAACAAATAAATTAAATAATATTATTTCTAAATTTGTTTGAACTAATTAGATTTTTACTAATATATAGATAAATTTAAATAATTTGTACATTGTAAATAACTAAATAGAAAAAAAAAATATTGCATGTCTTTGAAAATTTAAAAAGAATGTGAAAAGATTTGACAATATCCAGCACAATATATTTATATATGTATTTTAGTTATTTTATGGTTATTACATCAACTATATTTCAGTTATTTTATAGAATTTTAAATATTTATCCCCGGTTTTATTTTAATAATTTTTCAAACCGTTTAAACTGGCCAAACCAAACCATTTTAATATGATTTGGCCGCTTTGGTCTGATATAATTATTTGGCTGATTTAGTTTGTAAAAATTTTAAACCATATATATTAGTTCAACATATACTTAACCCTTCAACCGACCAAACTGGAGTGTGCACACGAGTAACGGCTATCTCTCTCTCTTTTTTTTTTTGAATAAGTGTACATTAATCTTAAACACACATACCCACTCACACACCCAAATGTCCCCCTGGAAACTCGAATCTGTAACCTCTCAATCAAAGAAAAGATGCTTTAATCACTACACTCCGAGCGAAATAACGTAACGACTATCTCTATATATGCTAACATACACCGTGGGGGCCAAAACTAAAAAATAATACAAACTCTACTTTTTTATTTAATACTCATTCCGTCCCAAAACAATTGTCTTGTTTTCCTTTTTCGTCTGTCCCAAACAATTGTCCTCTTTCCTAAAATGAAAAGTTAATATACACTCACTAATAAAATATTAATTTTCTCTATCTCTACTCGCATTGGTATCTGTGTCATTCCCAAACCAAACAATTGTTTTGGGAGAGAGGTAGTATGAAGTAAGTGGAAATATTTTTATATACCCATTTTCATAAAACACATATCAAAAATACCCACTTCTTATAACACATATCAAAAATACCCAAAAGTACAAAATTTTACATAGGGAAGTGGGTTTTGCCAAATTTGAATCAATCATTGTTTACATGATCATAATATGATTACTTAAAATAGATTTTGTAATAAAGATATTAGTTTCAGATTTAAAAAAAAAATGAAAAATCATATTATGCAGTTGAATCCGGGTCTGATTCGGGGCATGATTCCGGGTCTGATTCGGGTCAGACTCGCGAAACAGACCGAGCCCAACTCAAAAAAGTTGAAACCGACTGAAACTGACCTGGAACCGATTTGATACCGACCCGGGTCGGTTCCGGGTCGGTATCTAGTCGGTTTCAACTTTTTTTTTTTAATCATATCCATAATTTTTTCTACCTTTTTTAGGGTATTCGGTCCAATAAAGTCATAAAAATGTGACGTGAAAATTACATGACATCGATTATTTTCATGCATTATTGTCCTATGTGCATTATTTTCCCAACTTTTTACATACAATATTGGTCAAATGAGCTCATAAAGTATACTGACATGAATAATGCATGCAAATCAATTTTCTTTTTGACTACATGAGTGGATAGAAATTTTGCGTACACTGCAATACTGATGAGTAACTAGCCATTTACTGTATTTGACTACTCCGATCAATTCGTGAAAATAATTGAGATTGGTTTGTCTATAAAATCCAATTCATTTGCCAAAGACGAAGCATACACATTCACTACATTCACTATATACATTTGTTCCTTATTCTCTCCATATTCTCTCCATTTTCTCAATTCCCTCCTTTTTAAATGGATAATTGGTGCACTATATTTGTTCACTACAATGGGCAATTTGATGATTCATCCATCTATGTGGGTGGAGAGGAAAGGTTGGTTTACATCCCAATGACCAATCTTTCCATACAGTTTCTAAGAAATAGCATCCAATCGCTTCTGGATTCCGAAAATATTCAATTTCAGTATAATCTCTATTATACTGCCCAGAGTCGCAGTGGAAGAAATGTAAGATCGTTGTTGTCGACGGATGATGATCTGCAGTGGCTTTGCTCTGTTTTTTCAGAGCCCAACGTTTATGTTGTTTTCAACAATGCAATCAACATTGGTGTTGGGAGTTCTCAGCGGGAGCCATCCCCATACAGATCGTTCATATCTTCCTTTAGTCCACCGCCGAATGCTACTTTCAGTCCATGTTCGGAGGACCTTCAAAGGTTCGATTCTTCTATGTTCTTTCAGTCCTGGGAGGGGCTGTGTGGTAGCATCGTCATTATCAGAACTGTCTGTGAAAACAAGGGGTACCTGATCCCGTTCGCCAGAAACACTATGACACTCCTCCTCAGGGATTGCAGGACTCTTACCCTTTGCAAGATTTGTATCCCTCCTCTGCCTCTCCATCTCCTCCAGCCTCTGTCTGGTCTCACCACCAGATACACTCCTCCTCCTATCTGACCCCTCCATCCTCGTACTGGTCTCAGCAAAGGGTACACTCCTCCTATCCGGCTCCTCCGGCCTCCTACTGGTCTCAGCACCAGAAACACTCGCCCTCCTCCTATCCGGCTCCTCCGGCCTCCTACTGGACTCACCACCATGTACACTCGTCGTCCTCTCCATCTCCTCTATATGAGTCATACGGCTCCAATCACGACTCCTATCACGGCCAATACCTCTCTGAAGGCTGCATCATCTACATCTGTGCAATGACGACATCTAGATGCACGGAATAAGTCTGTAACTAGGGGGATCACCCTCTCTGCCAGTGCCTCATGAATAACGGCCCGGATACTATCCAATATACTGCCAGATGGACGATGTCTCCTAGTATCCCGGGAATCCCCACTGGAAGAATGTGTATGATGCCTCGCCCGAGTGCGTCTGCGTGACGGTGTAGCGGTCTCCGACGGTGATCCTCCCTCTAACTCCCCACCAGCTCCTCTCCCAACCTGTCCTGCACCTGCAGCCCGTCCAGCACCCTCTTCTACACCCCGACCCGCACCACGTCCTACACCGCGTCCTGCACCCAATACTGGATTTTCTGGGAGTCGGAACTGTACCCCAATCGGATTGTCCATCTCCGCAGAAGTAAAATATAACCTCTCCTTCTCGGCAGGAGAAGCCTCCAAATTAGAACTCACTTCAAGCTGTGAATTAAAGTACTTACAATTAGAAAAATATTAACGGTTAATCTAGATAGCCAACAAATTACATACCTCATCTTGAATGAAGAATTGCCCCCAATCAATCGTATCCGGCCTTGTAAACTCCCATTTCATAAATCGAGGGAGTGCATCAGGCCTTCGCAAAATAGCGCAGGCACGACCCAACTTAGGAATGGCCTCATAGGCCCACACCTACAAAAAATAACATAAAAGATTTCACTCTTGTAGGTGTAAGAATTAGTTATTTAACAAAATTAAATTAGAGTTATACCTGTAATGCCCAAATGGGTCCGCCTAAAATAAAGCTCCCACCACTGATTCGATCTGCTGTGCTAGGGGCAAGGTCTAAATAATAATTTAAACACTGAAAAGCATATGCCCCCCATGGAAATGAACCCCACCTACCCAAATCCTCAACCAGAACATATATCCAACTCTCAATCTTTCTTTTTTCGGAAAGTCCTAAAGCAAAATTCCAAGCTGCTAATATATTGGCCACCCTCAAGTACAAACCATGATTAGTGCGTTCTATTTTTTTATTCCTAAAAATCATCAATAATTCTCTAGCGCTAAGATTCTTACCCCCACAAACTGTACGAAAAACCGAAGTGCTAGAAGGATCATGATCGGCACAAGGATCAAAAGCGCTAGAACCAAAAACAAAACCAGTAACTAATGCAAATTCGGGCACTCCAAATTCTATAATCTGCCCATTAATAAAAAACCATAAAGCATTAGGGGCTTCACTAGTAATTTGAAAGCCTAATAGCTCTATTAATGGTTGCGATGCACTAGGACCATTTTTTTTCCAAATTAATAAATTACCAAAGGGCCCATTAATAAATTGATTAAGCAACCCATCACCCCCTATCGAATATAATGTATCACTAATAGTCTCTAAGGTGGTCACTTTAGTGTATAAGTTCACTTTAGTAATTAGACCACGAAAAGAGGGCCTAATCCACTGTGGCTGCAAAAATCAAACACAAAATGCAACAATTATGAAAGATTCGCCAATTTAACATGTAATTTAATTAAACAATATTCATAATTCAACCAAATCCATAATTCAAAACAATTAATTCAACAAATTCCAAATGAAATTCAACAAATTCCACCAAATTTCAATAAATTCAACAAATTCCAAATAAATTAATTCAAAAAAATTAATTGAACAAATTCCACCAAATTTCATTCGACATTAATTCAACAATTATTAAAGAATTCCCAAATTTCATTCGACCAACAAAATCAACAAAATTCCAAATAATTTAATCGAATTACACACACAAATCCATTTAAATAATTCAACAATCTCAACCAAACAATTCAACAAATTATATCAACTATTCGGCATTATTGATTCCAAACATGTAAATAATTCAAATTTAACATACACCCATTCCATTCTATGCATACATTCATTCAAATTTATAAAATTTCAATAAAATTTTCATGTTCTTATTTTCGAAATTTTAACCGACTGATTCGAAAGATAATTTGGAGGAGTGGGATTAGGAACTTACTTGTGCGGCGGCCATGTGTTTTGTTAAAATTGGAATAGGTGGTTTGAATGGATGGGGGCAGTCGGCTTCGTGAGTTTGAAGGGGAAACATACCAGATTTTGTGAGCAAATGGGGAAAAATAGGGGTTCTCGCGTGGTCAAATATTTTTTTTCAGATCTATGACCGAGTCGGTATCGGGTTGGTATCGGCATTACCGATACCGACCCGGGTCGGTTTCGGGTAAACACACGGATCCTAAGCGGGTTCAGGTCTGATCTGATTCCAGTCGGTTTCAGTTCTATCGAAACCGACCCGACCCGATTTAGGTCTGATCCGGGTAGGTTTGTGGTCTGATCCGGGTCTAATCCAGGTCTGATCCGCTATTTAATTTTTTTTTTCCGAAAATATATTATTCCAAATAATTTCTATTTCACATTTTTTTTAAATCAGATACTCCTTTTCCACTATTTTAAATCAGATAGCGAATTAAAATTAAATCAAAATTCATTGTTGTTTGAAAAAGTAGACTAACATGTCTGAAAAGTGTACTTTGGGTATTTTTGATATGTGTTATAAGAATTTGGTATTTTTGATATGTATATTAGGCTAAATGGGTATTTTGAATTTTCAACTCATGAAATAATTAATATATGCTTTAAAAATATCTAAAAAGATAAAAGAAAAATCGTGGCCCGCAACTCTATGCAGCTCTATCAATATTAAAATGTGGGCATGTACTTGAAAAATCAAACTACTCCACTTAATATGCTGGGGTTTCATGAAATAAAAAGATGTTCATTATTGAATTAAGACTTCTAAATATATTGATCATGACTAATCAAACAAAGATGATAAAGATGCCACGTCATCGTATCCCATAAAACGCTGATATAAATAATTAAAACTTAAGATTAGTCATTTATTATGAAATACTGTATTAATTTTTTAAAGAAAATATTAATTTCCAAATTCTTTTAGTTTGGAATCTAAATGACATGAGCATATGGAACCTTGGGATTCGGGATTTTTTTTGCAGATGATAAACTGGTCCAAGCAGAATATTCAGTTCAAAATATTTTTTGGTCTGATTCTCTGCTTTTCCTTATTGTTGGTATTAATTAATTCGTTTATTAATTATTTTAATTATATAATTATGATTTACAGCACTAATAAAAATATATGCATCATTTGTGTAAATATGTAATAATATAGTTTAATTATTACAAAAATTCAGGTGGCAGTCAGGCAGCCAATCAGCTTCCGATAACCTGCGCCTGCCCTATCACCACAACAGGTCTAACATGCGCCTCGCCTAGAAATATCTGTTAAATCTAGTCGTTGAATTGATTCAAATCGGTCAGGCTGGCCTTTTCTTGCAAATTTCAGGTTCATGTAAGTTCCGATCACTTAATTCTACTGTACCATCATAGATTTTACTTTACGCGTACTGATACTGGATCGCTGTATTTATTCTTCATCTGCACGTTTTTTTCGTTTATTTTTTTCTTATTGACTGGTGGGTTTCAATTGGTCGTTGCTTGATTTTTGTTCAGATCTATTTTTTCTTTGGTGGATTACTTTATGTGATTTTGATCGGTGTATACGGTTTCTTAATTCAATGGGATTCGGTGAGATTTCTGGATTTTTTTAGTACTATGGTCTTTTCTAGATTGTATTCCTATGTTGATGGCTGGATATGTTAGTGTAGTGAGTTGTTTAGGTGAATCAATGGTTGAACTCTTGATTATGTTTTTTTGATAAAGTTTTTTTGTTTCTTTTGAGGAAATATGAAGGAATATTTGACTTCGAGTAACTCATTGAGGCTAGTTCGTTTACTGAGCTATTGGTGCTCGATGGACGATGATTATGTTTAATGTTATTGCATAGCTTTCATTATTACTGCGTTCTATCTTTGGGTGTGGATTTGTATGACACATGAGCCTGGCCATATTTAGGATTTGAAGAAAGGTGCTAAAATGCTGGTTAAAGCGCTGCTTTTTTCGTTTGTTCTGTTGGGCTGCTCGTGGAATGGGAATGCTGGTCTGACTAGTACCTTTGTCCGTACTGAGTGGCCATCAGTTGATATTCCTCTGGAAAATGAAGTATTTGCTGTGCCCAAAGGCTATAATGCACCGCAGCAAGTACGCTTTCACTTCCCATAATTATTGATTCTTCTCGCTTAAAAAGGATGTAGAAATCTGAGTATTATGTGGTTACACATTTTCAAGGGTTGGTCGAGTTCATTAATATCTAAAGAGAGCTCAATTTCTTTACTATAATGTTATTCACTTTCAGCGTGCTAAAGGTTGTGGGAATATATTATGACAACACTTAGTTTTCAGGTGCACATCACCCAGGGTGACTATGATGGGAAGGCTGTGATTATTTCGTGGGTTACTGCTGATGAACCAGGATCCAACAAAGTTAGATATGGACTATCAGAAGGAAAACTTGATTTGGCTGTAGAAGGGACTGTGCATAACTATACCTTTTACAACTATAAATCTGGGTATATCCATCAGTGCCTGGTTGATGGTCTTCAGGTAACTATGTATTTAATTGAATTTTATGCAGCTACATAAATCAAAATTCTGAATTCTGAGAATTGTTCTTGTTCAAGCTGCACCTTTTTCAATCTAATATAGGGAACAAAGCTCTCAAATATTATATCTCGATGGAAACCATGTGTACTGTAATTTGGCTATAGCTTATTCTCTAATTTATGAAGGTATATTCTTTTTTCAGTATGACACCAAGTATTACTATGAGATCGGAGAAGGTGATTCTTCTAGAATCTTTTGGTTCCGGACACCCCTAGCAATTGATCCTGATGCACCTCAACTGTTTGGAATAATTGGTTAGTGTTTCTTCCATCTGCGATTTTATCTACCAATGTCTTCCTTAAAATGTGTTTGTTTAGTCATTTGCCATTTATTCAGTCTTATAGATCCATTGTGCAACTATAGTGACAACTAAGTTTTTACTTCTTAGTGTTGGCAGAAAGTATTGAATGTACTTTTTATAATCTGAAAATATACTTTTCTATGTGCATCGGGTTAGACCTTTACCCGTAACTGTTTGTGCCCAAATGTTATAATTATTCACCCTTAATAGGGTGCACACCAACTACGTATTTGACTAAGAATGACTATAAGGTATGGTGGCTCGTGTTTTCTAGCATTTGAGGTGACTGGGTTGTGTGCGATATCTTGAATGCAGTGGGATGGAAGGTACTAAACTAAAGAAGGCACTACAGGAAAGATAGGTAGTTCCATGAGAGGATCCAAACTGATAAAAGGTGCTTGTTGTGTAGACAGAGATCAGCTAGTAATATAAAAAAATGAAATTGAATTCTCTTTCATTGTGTGAGGGTTGGGGTAAGGTTTAACCATTTACGAACCGTTGCTATGCATTGAACAGCTTGAGTTTGTTAGAGGAAGTATGAAGTATGCAAAAGCTTATATTGCTGCTAACATTAGTACGGTTTGTCTGATGCTTGTCCTATCACAAAATCAACATATTATACAAGTGATCCTGAACTCAAGCTTTCACTACCTTACATGATTCTCTTGCAATTCTTTTCTGAGTAGTACCTGCTGTTGAGTGTTATCTAATGTCTACCACAGGTGATCTTGGTCAGACATACAATTCTCTTTCGACTCTTGAGCACTCTTTGCAGACTGGTGCTGATGCTATATTATTTGTTGGAGATCTTTCATACGCTGATAGATACGAATATCATGATGTTGGTGTGCGCTGGGATTCATGGGGTCGCTTTGCTGAACGCAGTGCAGCATATCGGCCATGGATGTGGTCAGCTGGAAATCATGAAATAGAGTACTTTCCGTATATGGTAAATCACAACCCTGATGTTGAATCGTATTTGACTTATTACCACCTTTACTTTCTTTTAAATTATTTAAGTTCTTAACTATTTGTACAATCTTATGGCTGTTGATCGTGCAATTCCCATTTTAGTAGGTTTAAACATGGATATAGTCTTTTTACGTGTAATTTCCCTACACTCTGACTATATTGTTTCTTTTTTCACCGATCATTGAACGGTGCATAATCAATTTCTCCAACAATGCTTTCTCCAATCAACAGTTTAATATGAGTAAAGTATGAAGCCCATAATTCCTGTGAACCTCAGGGTCTCCACCTCTGTAAAAGATTCTTCATTTTGTTATGTATTAAAAAATATACTTACATAATTCATAAATCCTTGAACAATATCATTGTTTCCTTCAAATGCATCTGATGTTGCCATCTCATGTCTTTATCTGGTTATATTTGTGACCTTTTGATCACTCACTTCTGGGGGGCCGCCCCCCGCCCGATATTATTGATATAAAAGAACAAATATTATGAAATCTCTACTTACAGATTTCTTAAATTTTGCTGTAACGACTTCTTTCTAATGTTCAGGGGGAGGTTACTCCTTTCAGAAATTATCTTCAGAGATACCCTACCCCTTACCTTGCTAGTAAAAGCAGCAGTCCTCTCTGGTATTCTGTGAGAAGGGCATCTGCTCATATAATTGTCCTGTCCAGCTATTCTCCATTTGGTAATTTACCATTTCTCTGCAATTGCATATTGGCTTGTTTGTTTCGTATTTTGGTTACTTCATGTGATAAAAAAATAATTTTTAGAAACATGCATGAACTGGTTACCATTACGTAGGAAGTTGTTTCAGAAAACTGGTTAGAAAAAAAATAAAAAGGAAAGTTACTGCAGAATTTGCTAGACATTTATCTTCTCGATCATCTATTTTCAGTTCTTCCACAATTGATAATATACAAAGACGCCACTCTTAAAGAATCCAGAATAGAAAATTTATAATTTGTAACACTAACCCAAACTATAAGATGTTTGAACGCTAAACCATTTGAGCAGTCTGTCGAGCTTACAGAGACTCGAGAAAATGTCATCTTCTCGACCATACACTTAAAAGATACTTCCACTACTGTCCTTCACTCCTTCCATACTTCCTTTATTACAATAAATAAAAAAGGATGGTGACTTGGTTTTTGAAGGCCACTCATGGTTGTAAGAAACTTGTAACTCTGCCAATAGAGATTCCATGCTGAATTCCTGATATTAAGATATAACCATTCTTGATAATTGACAAGTAGGATTTCAATAGGTTGATGAGTCACATCTAGATTTCAATATATAGCTTTCGCCGGCAGTGACATGGTTTTTCTGAATTCTTTTCTTCACATCTGAATTATTTTAATATTTCCTTGCATTACTGCAGTAAAATATACACCTCAGTGGGAGTGGCTTAGAGAAGAGCTTACAAGGGTCGACAGGGAGAAGACTCCATGGCTTATTGTCCTGATGCATGCTCCGATCTACAACAGTAATACTGCTCATTTCATGGAGGGAGAGAGCATGAGAGTGGTGTTCGAGAGCTGGTTCTGTCACTATAAAGTTGATATCATCTTTGCTGGCCATGTCCATGCATATGAAAGATCGGTATGTCTCTCGTTGTCATATTGCCATTATACTTAAAATTATTTATACATCGGCTGAACATTAGCAAAAAGTTCTCCAGAACTGCATTGAGTCAAAGTAGACTGAGTTCAAGCCTTCACTAGCGAGGTTTCTTGTGGATGTTGCATTTTAGCTTCACTTTTCTTTTAGATAACCTAGTGTCTCTGAATAAAATCTCCATTCTTCCTGATTATGGTTGTGCTCTTTAACTTCCTATTTCAGTACCGTATCTCGAACATAAAACCCAATGTCTCAAGTGGTCCTTTGTATCCTGTACCTGACAAATCAGCACCTGTTTATGTAACCGTTGGAGATGGAGGAAACCAAGAGGGTCTTGCTTCAAGGTAAACCGGCATTGCTCGTTGTTTTCCTAGGTGTTCATAGTAAACAATATATCTGTTGCCTCTGCAGATTCAGAGACCCTCAACCGGAGTTCTCTGCTTTCCGTGAAGCCAGCTATGGGCATTCTACGCTGGAGATAAAAAACAGAACACATGCAGTTTACCATTGGAATCGGAATGATGATGGAAAGAGGATTCCAACAGATTCATTTGTGCTACTCAATCAATATTGGTCAGAACAGTAACTTCTGTTTTAGTTTTCAACTTTTACTACAAAACAGATTTACTAAGCATTGTTGAATCTCTTTATCAGGGGACTCAATCGTCGAAGGAGAAAGCTGAAGAAAAACCACCTCCATTCCGTCCTGTCCAATTTACCATCGAGTCTGGTACTGTGAATTTACAGTTAAAGCGCAGGTAAAATTTGCTTCAATAAAGATTCGGATGAGGTATTATTCTGATTCTGATTCTGATTCTGATCTACGAGGTTGTTATGGAACCATTATTTGTGTATTGTGATGATAACTTTGTATTGCATTCGTAATTTTTAAGGAATTATATTAAATTGTAAAAATGGATAAATGATAGGTGCTGAATTATGAAAAATGATAAAAATAATCTGAAATATTATGTTATTTTTTACAAAAGTGAAAAAAAAAGCATTAAAACTCAAGATGCGCGGCTTGTGTAGAAGAACTATGTCTATAGGGGGGTGTTGATGAACAAACTTTTATAGTAAAAACATTCAGTGAATATAGAATTAGAGAGTTCAATTTTTAATGCATGTCACATCAATGTCAAGGGTTCTGATATTTATCTTTTAAATTAATTTACAGTATTCGTCATCAACAATATTATTTGATTATGAAAAAAATATCAACAGGTTGGAACGCCATTCCAAATACACAGGGCCAAATGGACATTAATTAAGGCGCAAATGGTTGATGGAAAGTTGTGAAGTAGGATATCGACGTCCCCACTCTATGCAATTCTCTTCACCCACTAACTTATATTTTATGAGGAATGAATCATATTATTCATATCCCACTCCACTTTGTGTGATACTATTTTTTCCCCTTAATTCAGGCCATCAATATCTTTCACCCAAATAGTCTTCACTTCGAATTACACATATCAATGATTGAGTTATCTGTAACTCACCTAAAAGGCTAAATTAACCACCAATTGCAGAGCCTCTTTAAATTAAATTATATCCCCATGTGAGATTTCATATCGGTACCTAACCACTTAAAACATAATTAGGAAAAAAGATTTGAGTTTTTTTTTTTTGTGTTTTCTTTTATAATGATTCCAATATAAATTCACTCTTATACTATACTTTCCAAACATACAAAATAAGACAACTCAAATCTAACTAAATTTTATGTAGAAATGAAATTGACTTTCAAAATCGAGTCCGATATATTAAAATGACATATTTTCAGAATTGTAAAAATATGCAATTTAATCACATAAATTAGAATGAAACGAATATTCATTCACGGTTTCTTCATTTCAATAATTTTGTCGTGAAAAAGGAATATATTAGGGCGTAGATACGATCCACTAGAGAAAAGACAAAACAATCCAAAATTGGGAAGAGGGGAGAGAGGATGATTGTAGGCGATGATGGAGAATTGTAGTCTACGATTGGTCCATGAGGAGTCCATCGGGTCGCATGAGTCGGGTACGGGTATACTCCATTGATGATGATGGTCTGGTCTGGTCTGGAGCATTGACTGCATTCAATTGGTTATATTATTAATAAATTTTATTACTATAATTATATTATTAACAAAACTACTCTCCGTTTTCCAGCGCACCTCAACAAACTCAAATCTCTTAAGCACGCAATTTCATTCATTAGATTAGATAAATTTTCTTCTCTATATTCTGGCGGCATGACGGCGCCGCCTCGCAATGCTTTGGCTGCCCCGCTGCTCGAGGCGGAGGAGGAGGAGGTGTCGCCGCTGCTGCCTCTCAGCCTCCGTCGCTCGGCTTCCAATACCACATCGCAGGTTGCCATTGTTGGTTCCAATATCTGCCCCATCGAAAGCCTTGATTATGAGTAGGCGTGCTGATGCTTCTATTCTTTACGTAAACTAGCTTTTTTTATATTTCTTGTATCGTATTGCTCGGTCGTGCGATTTTGTGTTGTGCGTGCGTGCTTGAAGTATTGCTCATGTACTGTGATTGTGGATCAGAATTGAGGTACAGACGTATTTGAGTTCAGTGTCTGTGTGCCTAACTTAATTCCTTTATTGGTCAGTGTTTGAGGCTGATTGACTGTTTCGTCTCTTGAATACTAATTTTTTTCGGTCAGATATCTGTTGTTTGTTTTTTTGCATAAAATTATGTAGCGCGTGATTTCATTGAGTTCTTGAATCATTTTAAATCTTTAATTGAAGAGAACGTTGTTCCTACTCACTATATTTGGTTTGTTGTCCTTCCAATTGCCCTGTTTTGCCGTTTATGTTGCACGTGTGTTGTGCTCCGGAATTGTATTTGTGGATCACAAACCGGGCAAAATCTTCAAGTAATATGTTAAATTTTTTTTTTGGCAAGATGGAGGAGAACGAAATAGATCTTAGTGTCTGTCCGAGTAATAATTCACTCTTTGTTCAGTATGTGAGGCTACTGCAACAGTATGTTTCTTGAATACTATTTTTCTGTGTGATTAGTTATCCATCAAATCTCTCTAGTAACCAGTTGGAAATTTAAAATCAGTAGATTCTGGCAAAGTAATAAGAATTCATCCCGCCAAAATGCAATATGATATTAACACTGAGGTGCAATTCAGTGGACATAAGTTGTTCATGGTGGAAACGGAGAAATATATGGATTTACCTTTCAATGAATATGATGATGTCAAAATTATTTGGGATCTCAACAAAGTGAAGCTTTTGTATGCAGGATAATAGAGAATGATATTTTCAAGCCTGACTGGAGAAGTAGGGGACTAGTCCAGATATGCCAATATACGTTAATGAAATGGGTATTGTGTTTCCTTATTGGGCATATTGTTGGTCTACTCGGATTCTTGATCAACCTTGCTGTTGAAAATGTAGCTGGCATGAAGTTCGTTATCACGTCCAACATGATGTTGTCAAGACAGTAAGAAATTCTTCATCTTTTACTATGATGAACCTGAAAATTGTTAATTTGGGGTGATGTGTCTTGTTTATCATCTTATACAATCCTTAATGTTCCTAGAATTTCATGTTTTGGATTCACATACTGAAAACATTTATCACATGTATGGTCGAATCTCGATTTTATTAACTGATCTTTCACAGTTTCTGAATGTTACACTGTCTCCTTTTCATCTACACTCACTTCTTGTCTAGCTCTTAAGCTTCAGAGTTGTAGATGTTTCAAGGGTATATTTTTTTTCTGGTTTTCCATATGGGACAGGTTCATGATGGCTTTCCTCGTCTTTGCATCTTCAAATCTAAGCTTGACATTGTTTGCAAGTTTGCTCACTGCTTCTGTAGCACCTGAGGCTGCTGGTTCAGGTATACCAGAGGTTAAGGCTTATCTGAATGGTGTGGATGCGCCAGCAATATTTTCACTCCGGACTCTGATCGTCAAGGTAATTTAATTTGTGTGCTTCTCTCCTCCCCAACCCCTCCAAAAGAACATGAAACACACATTATTTTACCCCTATCTATCTGAATGACGGGTGAATTAGAACCAATAATTGGACATATCATTTCAAATGAGTACTTACCATAACACCATCTCCATTTCATTTTCCAATAACTTGATGTAATTATGCCCAGAACTCCCATCCTCTCATCTCAAATGAGTATATACCAGAACACTCAGTGAGAGCCATTTCATTGTTTTATTTAAATGCCATTTTCTTCCTTTAGTTGAATGCACCGTCAGATTTTAGTCTTTTGAGTTTTGAAGCCTTACTTGAAGTTTATGTGACAGATAGTTGGAAGCATATGTGCTGTGTCGTCATCTCTAAATGTTGGAAAAGCAGGGCCTATGGTTCATTCTGGTGCGTGCATAGCTGCATTACTAGGTCAGGGTGGATCAAAGAAGTTTGGATTGACCTGGAAGTGGCTGCGGTTTTTCAAAAACGACCGTGACAGGAGAGATCTTGTAACTTGTGGATCTGCTGCTGGGATGGCAGCTGCTTTTCGTGCTCCAGTTGGTGGTGTGCTCTTCGCTTTTGAAGAAATGTCATCTTGGTACTACCTTACTAGTTAGTGTTGTTTGTGAAACTCCAGTTGTGATAGGACCTAAATGGACTTCTTGTGCTCGACGTAATTTGTTTGCTGCAGGTGGAGAGGTGCTCTGTTGTGGAGAGCTTTCTTCACTACAGCTGTTGTTGCCATAGTTCTTCGGGCTTTCATTGATTTCTGCATGCGAGGTCAATGTGGCCTATTTGGCAAAGGGGGTCTTATAATGTATGACGTCACATCAGCAGATGTTTCGTATCACCTCAGGGATGTGCCTCCTGTTCTTCTTCTTGCTCTTGTCGGTGGCATCTTGGGAGGCATATACAATTCTCTACTTAATAAGGTTCTCAGAATTTACAACGTAATTAACAAGTCAGTCTTCAAATCTTATACTTTGTTTATGAATTGAATTTAATTTTTCCACTCAAAACCAATTTTCACTGTCTACTTGTGGTTTGTGCCAGGAAAGGAGTTGCTTTAAGAATCCTGTTGGCTTGTTTTCTATCAATATTTACTTCTTGTCTTCTATTTGGATTACCATGGCTGGCCCCCTGCCGTCCATGTCCATCAGATCCATCAGAACCTTGCCCTACAATTGGCCGGTCAGGAAATTATAAGAAGTTCCAGTGTCCTCCTGGTTACTATAATGATCTTGCCAGCCTTTTTTTCAACACTAATGATGATGCAATCAAAAACCTCTTCAGCAAAAACACTGACACTGAGTTTTATCATTCATCAATGCTCATCTTCTTTGCCACCTGCTTCTTTCTTAGCATTTTCAGTTATGGCATTGTGGCTCCGACTGGTTTATTTGTGCCAGTAATTGTGACAGGTGCTGCTTATGGACGTTTTTTTGGGATGTTGATTGGTCCTAATTCAAATCTAAACCATGGACTTTTTGCGGTTCTTGGTTCTGCTTCTCTTCTCGGGGGATCAATGAGGACGACAGTTTCCTTGTGTGTGATTATTCTTGAGCTGACCAATAATCTATTGCTGCTGCCACTTATAATGATAGTTCTTCTCATTTCAAAGACTGTGGCTGATGCCTTTAATGAGAATGTATATGATCTCTTAATGATATTGAAGGGTTTTCCTTACTTGGAAGATTATGCTGAGCCATATACAAGACAACTGACAGTGGGTGATGTAGTTACAGGTCCACTACAGATTTTCCATGGCTTTGAGAAGGTTGTTAATGTTGTGCATGTCCTTAAAGCCACACGACATAATGGGTTTCCCGTAGTAGATGAGCCCCCATTCTCCGAGTCCCCTGTTTTATTTGGTTTAATCCTCCGAGCGCACCTCGTCACATTGTTAAGATCGAAAATCTTCTTGCGAACTCCCTCACCAGTTAGTCAAGATGCCATTGCACTCCTCCTTTCAGCTGATGATTTTGAGAAGAAGGGTCTGGGCCATGAGGATAAAATTGAAGATATTGTATTGTCTGATGAAGAGATGGAGATGTACATAGATTTGCACCCTTTTACTAACACATCACCTTACACTGTTGTGGAAACAATGTCATTAGCAAAAGCCTTGCTACTTTTTCGGGAAGTTGGTTTGAGGCATCTTCTGGTCATTCCTAAGTTTTCATGGGTAAGATTTTTGGTTCCTACGTTAGAAATATGCGTGCTTTGATATCTGCTCTTTCAAATTGCCACTCAGACTAAGTTTCTTCAATACATCTGCTTGATGCAGAGAGCTCCAGTTGTGGGTATATTGACAAGGCATGACTTCATGCCGGAACATGTCCTGAATTTGCATCCGCTTCTGGTGAACGTCAGGTGGAAAAGGTTGAGATTACGTTTCCCTCAACTTAGGAAACTTGTATAAGTGCTTGGAATATGTCAAGGCCCCTCGAGCCGGTAGGTGTGAGGAATCCTCATGGTGGTGCATCCACGTACATCTGGTAAGTCAGAAAGTAAGACGCATAGTTCTCCAATTGTGTACAAATACTTGTAGAATTTTGTATTCACCTTCCTGTTTGATCTATTAGCATTGTGAACTGAACCATCCACTAGTTGTTCTTTCTACTTCTGAGTGGATCCTTTATGTTTCACTTTTTTATACAACTGTATACTCATTGACGAAGCCCGTTTAGTTTCTTGTCAGTTTTACGAGCTTCCTCTCACAACTTCACTTCACCACCTGAAAAATCTTACTGAGGCTTTAACTTCTTGTTTTATCTTTTTATTTTTTGGGTTTTGTTTGGTGATATTTACAGAATATGAGTGTTGTCATTTTCTTGGAAACACTGAGGAAGCTTCAGAAGTATCTAGGATGAAAAAACAGAGCATTTACCCCTTCAAATAGGGAGGGAAAATGTTTGAAGTGCTTATTTTGCTGAATGAAACCTTGAGATATACTGATATTTTTATTTAAAACATTGGATATTCCTTGTTTTCTGAGATTTTAAACATTTGAAGTTATATTTGAGCATTTAAATTACAATAAATGAGTTTACCCATGACCTTGGAGAAACGCAGAAGGCATCCCTTGTTTGTGGGAAAAATGATGATAATTGAGAGGGAGATGGGGAGATATATAGTGAGGTTTTCCTGCAGAAGAATCAATCAACTCCGTGGGAAGGCAAATGGTTATTCAACGGCGCATCGTTACCCCGTTGAACTTTTTGAGCCACTTTATCATCCCCCGCACAGAACTCCCTAAAGTTAGCAGCCCTCCCCAGCTCTTCCACCTCGTCGATCACCAGATCAAGCCTCGCCACCGTCTCGACGAGCAACGAGGCAAAGGCCGCAAAGGGAAGCGCCTCCGCGAAGTCAAGGCTGGTGATGGCCATCTTGCTCAAGGTCGGCCGCAGTGACTTTCTCTCAGATAGCTCTTTGGCCTGTTGTTCTCTGGCAGACCTTTTGGTCTTCCACTGGAGCAGTGCTGACGAGTCGGTTTTCACACTGGACAGTGAGGCTCCGCAGTCTTTGGAAGAATTCTGCCTGGCCGCCGCAGCTGCTGCTAAGGCTAACATGCCCTTAGTGGCGCTTGAATTGGGGCCTAGAAGCAGTTTGGGCTGCGATTTCAGGGCTGCGTCGAGGTCGTGCAGGGCTTGATGGAGGTGGTCGGAAAGAATTTCCGGCGAGCATTGGCGACGCTTCCGTATGCTGTCAGCCAGCTCCATCAGTGCTTTCGATACCTCTCCGGCCAGCCGAATGCAGGGATCTTTGAAAAGAGCCCGAACCGATCTAGGAGTCTGACCCATTTATTTTTTTTTAATTAATAAAAAACTGTTAGTTAGTCAATAGTGATTTAATTATGTGTCGATTGAGAAGATGTAAAACAATAACCTGAATTTCAGTACGGAGGCATCCGTGTAGAGCTACAAGGGTGTATCCGAAATGGCGGAGGACGTCACCCAGCTTCACGTATTGCTGCCACGGCACCCTCTCACAGTTTCTTGAATGGCATGGCTCCCAACTTGCATGCATTGCCTGCTCGCCTCAAAGGGGATTGAGATTAACAACAGAGAGAGAGAGAGAGAGAGTGAGTGAGAGAGAGAGAGAGTGAGGATATCCGTACGTACCAAGGTCTCATCAGTGGATTTGGAGTCGAGAACAGCTTTATAGCCCTTGTAGATAGCGTCCTCTGATGATTCTTTGGCCGCTTCATTTGGATTTTCATTGCTGAAATACTCAGCCACACAAGCTGCAATGGCGTCATAAAAAGGTTGATTCATGCTGCTATTGCTAAGCCTCAATTACACATGAGCACTGGCACAGTTAACTAATCAATTAATAAGGTGATGAAGCTATTAATTTTGGTCACCTTCAATGGAAGTGGCCAATCCCTCAAGCTTAGAGATGGTAAAATTATGAAGGTGTTGGCCAGACCAGTTTGGGAAAAAAATAAGGCTCATAAGGAGACAAATCCCACAGCCGATGGCTATCATAAAAAACCGATCTTGCGCAATCTTGAGCACGTTATGAATCCTGTAGCTGGAGAGTGTGATCAAGTTGAAGGTGAGTAGGAATATCACCACCCCATAGTCGTAATTCTTCTTTATGTAGGGGAAAAACCTCATGTATGTGGCTCCCGCCCCTTCACAATCATTTTTCAAATATCATCGATCATAGCTAGCCAAGTTAGATCGAATCGATCGAGCTAGAGAATTAAGTAATTATAAAAGCCTTACCGACTACAAAAACTGCAGTGGCAATGAAGATTGCGCGAAATATTTGGCCAGATTCTTGAGCAATGAACTCTATGAAAAGGGCCATTGATCCTGCTAACAGTGTGCCGATTCCTCTATTCAACCCTTTGCACAATGTTGCACCTTACAACACAATACATGATCATGATCATTAAAGTTGAATATTGATTTTAATTTATGTATATATATATTATAAAGTAGTATATATATATCGTGAGCAGCATGCAGCAGATGGAGGCTAACCAGCAGTGAACTCGAGGACGACGACGACGGTCATGACAGCCCAGATGGAGTTCTGCCCAATTCCTTTGAAGAAAGGCTCTAACAAATACAACAAAGAAACCAGCGTCAAAGAAAACCCTACTTTGAGAGCATGAACAACTCGGCACGGATCTTCTTGCCCCACCCGGCATGCTCTCATCCACGTCGACTTCGCCAACACAGTCGACCGCTTCTTCATCACATCTAATCTGGCTCTCCACCTATACTCATGATCATCCTCCTCCCCGCAAATCTGGCTCATTATTATACCAAAATACATTATGACTTCCAAACCGAATTAATATGCTAGCTATACACACATATATATAGAAACAGAATCAGTATGCTAGCTGTATATATATGAATATAATAAAACAAATATCTGGAAAGGTTTGTTCTAATTTGAAAACATATTAATTAGGAAATGTTTCTGCAATATATATATGGAGCGGATCCAGTGAGAAAAACCTTAAGGCGAAAAAATGAGAAAGATGCTTGATTGCATTCACGACATTGCTTGATTGTATTCATGTCATTGCTTGATTGTGCTTTAGTTGTTACTTGATTATTTTGTTGCTTGATTGCGTTATAATTGTTGCTTGATTAAATATCAACCATTGATTTTTTTAGATCTGATGGACATGATTCATTTTTTTTTTCCTCACATGGGAATTTTTTTTTGCATGATCCCTCCTCTCTCTCTCTCTCTCTATATATATATATATATATGAGCTTAATCCGGTGAGAATTATGTTAACGTGAGAATGTGAGAATACTACATTATAACCTCAGTATACTTCATTTTAACATCAAAATCAATCATTTAAAAATACTCCATTTTAACATGAAGTATTGTTCGTTTTTTCTTTAGTTTTGTTTATTTTATCTTAAAATTACTTCATTATCTGCTCTCATATTCTCACGTTAAGAATAATTCTCATATGATCAGACCTTTATATATATAAATATTTATATATGGATTCACATGTTAATGTTATATAGTTTTAGCTAGAGTGTTGTTTCTTTAGGTTGAATATCACATGATGCTGGTTGAAGCAATAAATTAAGATGGGCATGCAGGGCAGCTCCAACAAGATTGCCAATTGTCAACTGCTTCTGATTCTTGTGCTGCATATTCCCTTTTCCCCCCAGTCAACCAACTACTATAGCTACAAGAATCATAAAT